>JARJDV010010674.1:0-10329 GCA_030264675.1 Anaulacaspis nigra | reverse complement strand
TGGCAACGAAACGGACATTATGAGTGATTCGCGCGCGTCCTGTGTGTCAGCAAGTAATTCTTGTCTTTTTATGCGCAAAATTATTAAGGATCATAACATGTAGGACAAAAGTCAAAGACAATTCAAGCACGCGTTAATTGCGCATTTATTTTCTGTATGCAATGTTCGCGGTGAAATATCATTTAATAATAACTTTTTTCTTATATTTTCTTAGGACCCCGCACATCTTGCGATTACCACAGTTGTGCATAAGGGTGAGTTTAATTTTTTTTGAGTCTATAACATGTATCGCAAAGTTCCTGAGCCCTAAAGTCCTTTGAATTCAGTCGAATTCAAAACTTTTCACCGTTGGAAAAACTTTCAAGTTATATACAAAGACGCGAAAACTTTAGGATTATTCAATGTCTGGATCGGGTGCAACGCAAGTGAGTCAGCCATTTAAAAATAGATTTATATTTTGCTGTCCTTTTGATTTATTTTATGCTAAAAACAATATTTGTACTCAATTACTTGAGTAAGTCGAAAACCATGACTCGAATCGCGGTGAATGTTTGTAACAATTCCGGTTGTCCTAGTAAGATCCTTAAGAAATCATCTTTATCCTACTAGCACGCTACTTATACACACTTATATTCACATTATCGTTCGAGTTTAACGCCTGGAAGAAAAACAGGACTAGGAGCAAGCTGTGACGTGGTCAAGAGGAAAAAAGTGCATGTGCGGACGACGATTATGAGTAACTTCCTTTGGTTTATTGCCAACTTGAAGGGATTATGTTCGGAATTCGTTGAAATTTGCCTCGTCGTCGATCAATCGCGATGCGTATGAATCAGTTAACACTTGATCCCTTTGCGTAATATCGAGGATTATTGAAAAACGTAACGACCGTGTGCGATGAAATATTACGGTTATTTTTAGGGAAGCAAATAATTGAAACTCGTGCTCTCTCCGCGAAGAGATCAAAAACAATCAATGAGTTATTCGCGTATCGAATTTATATGACGGTTATTTTCTTCATTCGGCCCGCGCACGATGTTTACGAAAGCGCACTTTGACTTATACGATTCGATTCAAGCAGCCGGAAATTTATGGCTGTTGAATATTTTAAATCTCCCAAAAATTCTGACTAACCTGTGCCGTGGCGAGTGTGTGTTTTTGGTCACAAAACAATTTTACGATTTCATATTTCAAATTTCCTGGCAACATTCGTAAACATTTTTTTGTCTTGATCTGCACCTCTCGATACGAAATAAAAATAAATGTGCGTTTTTCACTAGTTTGCAAATTTAATTCCGTGACATGTTCAATTTAATTTCATGCACTGCATTTGAATAATTCATTCCCCGCGATTTGTTCGGCTGGCAGGCGGCTGATTGGGGATGGAAAAAATTCATGAAATCATGTGAAAACAGGTGCTCATGGTTCATCAGTTCATGAGCTGCATAATTGATGCGATTTTTTGCGTTCGCTCGGCACACGCGCGTGAATTTTTTTTCCCGTTGTCCTGCCGGCGCGCTTGTCCTATTTTCATCCGTTGCAACTAAACACGCGCACGCGAGAGCGCTCGCGCTCCTGTTATCCTGAACGCATTTTCCTCGCGCGCGCGAGACCCGTTCACTGTGTGCGTGCGCTCGTTCGTCGTCTGCAAATTTCAACAACGATGAATGGGTGTTTGTGGATGAATGGTGGAGAGGACGCGTAGTACTCACGCACTCACACCACGGCCGGTATCGACCCGGAGCACGAGAGAGCCACGCGGAGCCCACATGCTGCCGCCAAAACATACCTACATTTTCAAGTTCACTATCATTTTCCGCATGGTGCGCGGCACGCTCGCAACGCTCGGACTAATTCTCTGGATGAACTTACATTTCATTCGCTTGGGACAATCCTGTTTCCTGCGAGGCATCTTGCAGTCCGCTGTCCTCCTCAGGAAAATAGATTGTCGCTTCACTTGGAGCAGAATTTTCGCGGCTGTTTAGAGTACCATGGCGACCACAAACAAACCGGTTGATCCTCTTACGCGCGAACTCAATAAATAAACAAATCAAAAACAATCAACACAATCACTGAACTGCTAATTCTTCGTCGTCTTCGTGATGATGATGACGTCGCGTTGCTGAAGAATTTTCCAGGATGTTGACAAATGTTGTTGCAAAAAAGTATCACACTTGATGCTCGAGTAGAGGTGGAGATGTAGTATATCACACACTTGAATCCTTGCAGGAAATAATAAAATACTAAATCGTATACGCGAATTTTGTACGTGCTTGTTGATTGACGACAATTGTTTCCATCACGGTTCATCAACAAATTTATTTGGCAACGATAACGAACGTGATTTCGCTTCGCTTTAATCCTTATCACAATTTTCAAGTTGTTGCGCGAAAATGGATACGTTTTATTCAAATGTCGCAGTTTGCGCACAAAGTCTCGACGAAATGCGAAATGTATCTGATTGTTGTGGGTGAATTGAGCGAACGCGCGCGCTTGTTTTCGCGAAGGAGCGTTAATGCCCCGTGTGTCGCAGCGCACACCACAGCGGAGCGCAGCACGGCCAGAGCAACAGTAGTCCTACGTGCTCGCACGTACTCCGGTGACTGAATGACTGACAGGACACGATTCCGGTACACTCCCCCACTCTTCTCGCGCGCGCCTGGCCCGCGTCTCGAGGACGACAATCGGCGCAACGTCGTCAGGTTCGGCGGCTCGCGCGCGCCGTGGAAGCGCCGGCGTCTCGACGCTCGGTCAGCCTTCTTCTACTATCAGGACGGCGGACGCGCGCGTCTGTCTCGCTTGCGCGCGCGCAACTCGTGCGGACGCGCACACGGAAGCGTCGTCGCGCACACTCTCTCGCGGCGGTGGCGGCAAGGACAACGCTAACAGGAGCAGGAGCAGGAACAACAACAACACGCCGGCCCCGCGTTAAACTACTGTGTGCAGCGCTCGTCGACGCAATGTCATCCCTCGTCACGCGCCCGAACACGTCTCAGAGTGCGCGGCGACCAGCGGCGGCAATCAGCGGCATTGCGCGCAACCTCATGGTCAATTTGACAGGTGGGGGTGGCCGCCGGAAGCCGCACCCAGAGTGCGTGGCAACAGTGCGCGCTCGCGCGTTACGACTCGACCCGAAGCGTTACGGTGCGTCGACCGCGTGTGCAAGTCGCTGCTACTCACAACAAATGTGTTTAATTTTCATATTTCCAAGACGATTTCGACCTTTTCTGGTAAGTCTGCCGAAAGTTTGCATCATTTAGTCTCTCTGAACTTAAAATTGGGGTTGTCCGTGCGCGAAGTTGAGCAGAATCAAGAAAAATGTAAAGCTAACCTAAAACATCGTTTCCAATGCACCGTATTTCATCAACCGCGTTCCACGTGGCTTCTGTTGATCCTTTGAAGCATTCTTAGGTATCTAGACATTAAGTAGTATTGAAAATATACTGGGTTTACTCATGAATCGTTATATTTGATGAATAATCACGTAAAACATCTTCAGTAAGACGAGTATCTGTGATGTATTAGGCGCGCATCATACCCGCTTCACTCACAGACGGCGTAGTTGTCGAAGCGGCGGCTGGCACTCCCACTTTACGAAAAGGCGGAGACTCGGTGATGTACTTTATATAAAACAAGTTTGTATAGTTGAATCGCACAATTTAATGCTTCTGCTCCATATTATGATTCTACATCGTGTTGTACAAATACAGAAAATGCATTCGGACTGGCAACTCAGCGCTCCGGCACGTCCAGTCGGTGATTTTCTTCGTTATGTTTTATGGTGCAAGTACTCCTGCCATGTAACTACTCGCCAATGGAGTAAGCCCGCGTATCACAAAGATACCAAGTGCTGATAATCTTTATGACATAATCAATTTTAATTTCTGGTATTTCGACATCAATTAAATCTGTCTGGCTGGCAGGAGCGCGCTCGACCGGTGCGTGGTGGTTTTCCAACGGAAACATAAAATGCCATAAATGCGTGTGGGTCGATTATATTTATTATTGTCGATTTCAAATATTTACTCTAATTAATAACGCGATACTTCTTTGGCCATTAGCCGTCAATCCATGCTCATTGCGGCTATCTTTCACGAAAATCTTGACATCATTGGCTAATTTATGGCAGATCAATTATTAATAGACTTTCTATTTCAGTGGTACGCTTAATTAAAATTATCTATTAACTTGAAAAGGAAAGGCGCGTTCATTAATTGTAAAAATTTGCCAAATATTATGTAATTTAGGATATTGATCAACATAAATTGACAATTTTTGTCAGTGGGTCTCAAATTTTTTTAGCGAGGTGACTCAGAAGTCTATTAAAAAATATGTCAATGCCGCAAATTTATAGCTCATAAACTAACGAAACAAATTTGAAATGTTGAAATCAGAAATTGCCTTACATATTGTTGACATTACCGAAATTTATTTCCTGTCAAGCGAAATGAATACCGCCGTGATTATTTAACGCGCTCACATTTTCGATGGTTTTGTAATTTTATGTACACAATCGTCGAAAAACTTATTCTTCGGCGCTTTGACATTGGAAAAACTATTACTCATGGGCAATGTGCGTTCGGAAATGGCTAATACTTGGATTTAATGGTTTAATTTCCATGCATCGATGGCTGGTTTTTACAGCCTGTCTGGCCACGATCCCTTCCTTCAATCGCATGATTTATTTTGACAAGTTTGCGCATTGTCGCTGGGCCCGCCTAATCAGTTGACATCTGCGCGACTGTGCAGCTGATGCGCTCCTTGAGCGCTGCCGTTAATGTCCACCAATTGTCAATTATCCAAAAATTGCGGTGACTGCAGCTATTTCCCTTCGACGCGTTGTGTCTTAAGCAGTGCATTATCTCCCTTGAACCGCACGCCATCCTAAATTTGTGGCCAACGTGCGCGCACGAAAAAAGCTCTCGACGCGCTCGCGCGCGCAAAAAATGCCGTAGGCCGTGATGAAGAAGCGAAACGACGACAATCATCGGGCGCAAGCGAACGCCGCACAGCTCTTACCGGTGTGTGTCGCCAAGAATGCACTTTATTTTTAATTAGCGATGGAGCGCGCACTCCGAAGGGCAGTCACGCAGCTTCGAGCGCTTAATTAAATGATAAACAAAGCGGCATTGCCGATGCCTTGTTGTGTCAATGATAATTTCTTCATTTTATTGCCAACGCACGCTCACTCATCCCATGATTTGTTCGCGCCCGCCATCGCTACCGCCGACAAAATATATTCGAGCGCGAGTTATCGAAGGAGAAAAGTCAAAAATTTCCCATTTTATGCCTCCGGAGGTGTGTGTTGTGTTCCAGAAAGATAATAGAATGAAGCGCGTCATAGCGTGAACAGCGCGCTCGTTCGTTCGTTCGTTCCGTGCGCCTTTTTGTTGCTGCTGGTTTGATGCTCTGCGTTGTGTTGCGCCGAGTTTTTGGCAGCCGCGTGGTGTGCGTGTGATCCCTTCTGAATATTTGTGGACTTGATTCCAACCCCCTGTGCGCATTTGACAGATTTATTGCGCGTTTTGTATAGTCTTAATATGACTTATGGACAGGAACGGAACATAATCCAATACGGGTTGCGCCATCATGCACTCTCAATGTTATTCTTTCTTCGCCGTTTGCACGTATGCCAGATTCTTTCTTGGTGGATCAAACCGCATGCATTTTTGACGTAGACTTGATGTAACCTAAAAATTTCAACTTCTTGCTTATGGCAGAAAAGCTGCGAGGAAGGTTTGTGAAAGCAAGCAAATTCGGTTATAATTAATACGTCTAAGAGGTTGGAATCCATAAATAATATTTACATTTGGACATTGATTCAAAAAGTACTCTGTGGAAGAAAGTAGCAAGGATCTGTTTTTCAATTCAAATGATTTTCTTTGGAAGTTGATTGTATGTCACATTCATGCAATGCTCGTATTTCAATCAAGCGCAAACCGAAAATTCAAATGCGTAGATGTTTTTCTTTTCTTCGAGACGCGCTGCCATCCGCCATCCGTGTGTAGGGCAGCAGCAAGCAAGCGTGTCACATCCGTGTGATTTACAGCGGACGAGAAAGCTTTTGTGCACGTCAAGCGCGCTTCAAAAAAGAGGAGCCACACCGGCAAAGGACAGGCTTGGATTTAGATGTTTATGTGATTTTTATGCTAATTTCGTAATTTACCGGCCGATACGTGATTTTTCGGAATGTCTCATCCAGCAGCCGTCAGCGGCCGTGGTGAATCATCGTTGGCGTTTGATTTCATTTCACCTCTTCCTCCCAATTTCAATGGCGCGATGCGCTCGCCGTGCGTGTGTGCATAATTTAATGCGATGTATTTATGAACATGTGGGTTTCTTTATATGACGTGACGCGTTTGCTGGACTTGTTGCATTTTGCTGCACAAGACTCTCTTGTTCGTCTCTCGTGAAGGTGTGCAGCAGGAGCAGCAGCAGCAGCAGCAACTCTTCGCCTTGATCCCTCAATGGTCGCTGCAGGTTTCCTGTGTATTTGTGGGCATTATATTAATAATTTACTCTTCATCCACGGCATTATAATGTGAAACGCGCAACGTGCGCGCGCGCGCGACACGGCTTATTCTCGAAGACATTATTTCAGTCATCTGCGGCTCGCTTGCAGTGCGCAAGATGTTCGACTGAATGTGTGGCGGCTCTCGGCTTTATTTATATTTATTCCCATTCTTTATGTAATTTTCCCAATGTGATGGCCAATATGCCCAATAAAGTTCAATTTGAATTGGACGCGCTGCGATGCACATAATCAAATCCATTCCAATAAGATTCTACATAAAAATTTATGAAAAGAACATTATTAAGTGAAAAGTGCGCGTCGCTGCTTTTTTGTTGTGGTCACACAGTTTCAACTTCAACTTACAACCATGCTGAGGCAGAGAGAGAGGGCAGAGAGAGAATATTAATATTTATTATTAGCATCTTGTGCTTGTTCATAATTTCTATGGTAATAACAACAATGAAACGGCGGAGTGTTTATTGGATAATTTATTTAAATTGCCTGGAAATTCTTCGGCTAGATTTATTTGTCATCATCGCATGACGTTTGATCACCTATCGCATTATGGCAGACCTTAAATAAACGTCGACAAGCGTAGTTTTTGCTTGATAAACATGTATGATTAATTGCTAATTCATACCGAATTCGAGTTTGGCCAAATTCGCGCCGCCATTTAAACATTGAAATGTACTTAAGTTAAGTAAGGTTAAGAGTACGCTACTAGTTTTGAATAGTTTCTCGTCAAATGCCAAATTTTTCTGGGTAATGTTATCTTAGGTCAGCCATGATTTGCGCGCAGAGAAATTTAACATTTAGAAGCATACGCACGTTTTATAATGGTGTTGTGCGTATATTATCTATCAATTGATTGAACACTTGTAAATTATGATCATGAGTTGCGTATACAACTTGCGTCTGCGGTCGCAAGCAGCCGTTGAGCGATAAATATCGCGATGTGTCGTCTCTCGTGAAGAGCATCATCAGGCAACGTTTAATCCTCGCGTCCATTTAGTTAGAAATCAAAGAACATTTACATAAATTAATTTAAATTACACGAGCGCCGAGTGGCTCTTCGCGTTTAAGTAATTATCACGTTTTATTAATTAATCTGGGCAAGCAAGCAGCACCAGCATATGCGCGCGGTGCACGGAACGGCTGAAGAACATGTTCTTCAATTCAACGACGAGGACGACGAGAGCGTGGACGTCGCGTCACTCACTAACAACTTTGACTTTCGTATCCGTACCGATGAGTGTTCTTATCGCGTAACATCATTGGCATCTCTTCGGCGCGATACGTTTGGAGTCAAAATATTTTGAATATCTTCATTTTTTCCGTTGCGCCCGCGTTTTTCGCGTTGCTCGCGGCTAAAAGCTTCTGGCACTCGCTGCCGGTGCTTGATGTGACATTTTTGTTGCTTCGGCTATTTACTGCCACTTAATAATTGATTTATGTTCGAAATTACTTTTTCACAATATATATCCCCGGACATTGCCGATATATAAAGTTGGATATTTTATAGCCGCGAGGCTCAGGACGTAAGTGCACGTGGAGCGAGTGGGGAGATGTTTGAAAAACATTGCGCTCGCGAAGAAATCTCAAGACGTAAATTGATATAGTTTTGTCGTTCGCCAGCGCAAAACAGTTTGATGGTTTGTGCGGTTTTGCGGAAATCATCGCCCGTGTTGCTCACCCATTCCTCCCTAATAAATCAATTTGATGGCGATAAGTGAGCATGAACGATGACAAACAAGTTGTAATCCTTTTCTAATACGCGAACGCCTGCTGATATCGCCAGCGGACTTTCGCAACTTGCTCGAGATATCTGCGCACTTGAGTGCTATGCAAGAAATATTTCAGCTCTCTTTTCCTTCCGCTGTGTAAATATTTCATGAAGGATTGTCATAGCAATTAAGAGCTGTTGAGGGATCGCAAGGGGTTGTTGAGCAAAGAACCCAATCGCACGAAGATGAGTGGTCTAAGATGATGTTTTTGCGCTGATGACCGACCAACATACACGTGTGGTGTCCGCAGGGATGATGGATCCATTACTTTAGGTCGTCAAACGCGCCCGAACAGTTGTACATGGGCATAACTCAGCGATGCTCACTCCTCCCGCGAACCAAACTGCTAATTATTGTGAAGTAATTGAGGATGATTGAACGGCTGTTGGCTTTTCTCCAGTAATAGTTTTCCTTCTATCATTCGTTCCGTGTTTGTTCTACCTAGCTACCTTCGCGTTCCGTTGTTCTCGGTTGTATCCTTTGCGCAAATTACACTCATTCGCACATCTTGCGGCGCGCATGTGAGCGCGCGCATCGTTAGCATCGTGTATGAAGTTTTGTATAAAAGAGAAATAGGAGCTGTGTGTACCATTCATCTTCCGATTAATCTAATTCTGATATAATAACGGCGGCTGCTTTCCGTTTGCTCGACCGCCGCCCCCGGGCCGCCCCAGGATTATGATTACAGGCCGGGCAATAAGTTTTGTTTACGTATCCGAGCGTGGCATGTTCCGCGCCGCGCGTCGTGTGTATTCAAGCAGCCTTTTGCCGTGTTCCTACACGGATTTTGTGTTTTGCTTGCGCGCACCAATGTCATTGCTGCCGCCACCGTCGCCGCCGCCGTCGAACTGCAAAACGGTAAATCGTTCGTTAATAAGTAATTAATAGTTTTCGGGTCGTGCACTTTGAATCTCTAGGCCTAGTGTGCGCTACCCGAGCCGGAAATAAAATTTTATTAATTTCTCATTCATATCCGGTTTGCTGGATTTCTAAAATTAATTTATTTAAAATGGCTTGCGCCTCGTGTGCCATGTATTCGTTTCGTATTAAAAATTGTTATTTACCATTATTGTTCGTGTTAAAAGCACCTTAATACTTGGTGCAAATGAAATTGGCGCAACTGTTGTAACAAAGTGAAGCGGCACTCAAGTGGCAGTTGTTGGGGCATTGTGTATACAAAAGCGCAGAGAGAGGGTAAAACCACTACGTGCATACAGCGTGTGCGAAACAAATCGAGCGAGAGAGCGACCGCGATGCGGAGGACGAAGCTGCCGCCGCCGTCGACGACGCTGACGATGGCGACGTGCATGCACCGCTGCCGCCGCCACCGAGAGAGCGGCTACAGAAAGGCTATTAAGGTGCGTAATGGCCAAGACCAAGCGCGCAGCACTGCATCGATTAGACATAACGTCGCTTAGAACTGCTTCCGACCCGCGGCGAATACACATCACCTCAACCGCGCTGCCGCCCGCGCCGCCACCGACCGCATTTGCGAGTGTGTATGCCCGAAGAGAGGCACCCCTCTCCCTGCTCGAATAGATAGAATTCGCGCGCACGGCGATATGTTCCCATCTTTTTGTCTGGTTCTTTGTTTGTATGCGTGGCAGCTGCGATGTCGCGATTTTGAAATCGGTGCGATCGAGAAGGAGCCAGCTTCCAGGATCTCGAACCTTATTCCAGATGGCGAGTGTATTCCACAACAAAGCCAACAATGCTGTTTCGTCATCGTTATCGATATACACTTGATGCTTTTTATCCCGTTTTTCCGGGCTGCGCAAATCAACAAGCACTTGTCTGTGAAGTAAGATGTGATCCTTTATCCTCGAATAGCACTAGTTCTTCAATGAAATTGCGTTCTGTACACGTACGATACTAATTTAATCGTATTATAATTGTGATCAAATTTCGCTTCGACCGCGACGAAGGATCACTCACGTTCAGTACGCGTTTAAATCGGCTGTCTGGCTGCCGTTGGCATTGTCTGCTATCTCAACTTAATATCTGAGTTGTGGATGTCCCATCGGGTTCGCTGGT
>JARJDV010010669.1:0-18004 GCA_030264675.1 Anaulacaspis nigra | reverse complement strand
GACAGAGGCGCTACATCTAGTGTTTATCCATATCTATGGAGCAGCCTGATTGTTGACTATAACCTATTTCATTAAGTATTGTTTTGTTATACCGATTTGTGTTTGAAACAAAAGTGTTCAGTCATATTTTGTCAAGCAATAATTAGGCAGTCACATTTTCGAAATAGTCAAGTAAAATGGCATCCGAAGATTGTTACGACGAGCTCTTATTCCACATCCTTAAGGAATCTAAAACGCTACCGGTATTTCTAGATACGATTTTCGGTTTCCTCAAGCGGCGGTATGTATTACTTATGAAATTGACACGATCTTAAAAATATATTTGCATGTATATTCGTGCATATTACAGTACTGACTTCTATATAGTCACTGATACGCCAGGGCCTATTGGTTTCCGACCAAAGGTTGCTGAGCATATGATGTATGCAGCATACACAAAGTGGTCCAGGGCATACTGTCAGGACCCAGTTACATGTAATACACCTGCCTCCAATCCTCAAATGCCAAGAAGACAGTCTCCACAAGATGATCTAGTTGATACCTCCAAAATATTAGAAATGCCTTTAGAACTGCCTATACCAGCAGTTGAAAAATCATTAACTAAAAGTTACACTGCAAACCCAGAGTGTTACAATGGTCGAACAACTGACCAATATTCATGGTCTCAGTGTATCACAGAGATTGACTTTATCTATAATCTTCCACCTAATGTCCACCGTAAAAATTTGGATATATCTATTGGGTGTCAATTCATCACCATCACACATACACCAAGTGGCAGTCCAATTTTCCATGGCAATTTGCCCCATAAAATAAAACACACTGATGCTTTGTGGTCTGTGGATTTGCAAAAGCATCAGCTTTGCATTCACTTGGATAAGCAACAAGAGCTCTGGTGGGATCACTTGTTTGAAGGTGAAGATCGGTTGGACATATCCAAAATTGATTGCTCACGTCCATTTGAGGAGTTGTCTGATGAAGCTCAATCAAAAATTGAAGAACTGCAATGGATTCAGGACAGGAAACGTTTAGGTTTGGAGTCTACTGCGACTCGACAGGTGCGCGAAACACTCAAGAAATCCTGGAATGCGGATGGATCCCCATTTGAGGGGCCATATGATCCAAATATAGTGGCCTTGGAGTAGCACACATTATACGGCGCCGACTTTTTACATGCTTATGTTACATTCAGCATAATTGTTATGTATACTGGTGACCTGCAAGGTCTGAATCAACTTTTATATATTTTTATTTTATATTCTCGTACGTCGAAACGATAACGCGTGAACACAAGAAAATAGCATGTGTTTGAAACAATCATACAAATGAAACATTCATAAAACTTGGAATGATCTCAATAAAACCTTGATGAAATTAGTGGCCTGTCCATACTTCGCTTCTTGTATTAAAAGAATTATGTCACACTATCAGTTAATTTAAGGGAGGTGTAAATACCATAAAATGTGGAACTCTCACTTTTATACAGGTAATTTTAATGTTTTAATTTGGTCGCATTGCCTTGACAACGTAGGGATTTACTCGTGCTAACGCATTTCATGACCAGATGAAGAATGTGCTTATACTGTCTTTATACAATCAGATTCTATGTCTATCCGTAGTTTTTCACAATTGGTGCGCAATTGATCGAACTACATCGCGTTTACGTTGTGCAGAGCGGAGCTAGAATTGTTGGTTTAATACTAAAGTCGTACTTGTTGCTGCGTGTCCATACTGGTCGAGGCACATTTGTACGTACCTAGCGGAATCCCCGTTGTTCTTTTATCTGACGTGATTTTCTTTGTAGCCTTCATTGGTCGCGTCAGTTGCTATCGCAGGCGTGCGCAGGTAAGAAGTTTGCGCTCAGCAGCAGCAGCGCACACGCTTCGTGAGTTTTCTCCTCAGAAACGCCATTACCTGCGTTCGCACTTGCTGGGTGTGCGCAGGCCGGTGCGACCAGTCAGTCCGCCTTGCGCTTTCCGTTCTTTCGCGTTCGGCCGCTCCAGCAGTTGGAAAAAATTCAGTGGCATTGGCACACCAGCACCCGCACGACTTATCGAATCATGCCAATATGGTGCAGTAGCGCGATTTATTGAAAAAGAAACGTTTTCAGTGAAGAATCCAAAACAGCAGACACTACGCTCGTATTCATGCGTCATTGCTGGTGCGCCCATCAAAGAGTTCGAGAGGAATTGCACGTATCACGAGTTGCTGGCATTTCGCTAAGAAGTGTGCATCGCGCTCCACCGTATTGTAGTTTGTAGATAGAAACCAAGTGCCGCAATCCGCCGTCGAAGATGCCCTGCTCAGCGGTCACGCTTAGTCTCGCGACTATCACGTCGATCATTGCGGTTGCACTGCTCACCATCGCATTTGCCACCGACAATTGGTTGTACATCGAGGTGAAGAGAGCGAACATTCAGGTAGGTGTTGTTGTGTCCCATTGCATCTACACTAATTGCGCGCTATCGAAAAATAACATTTCGAACGGCCAGTTGCGGGTGGACTTGACGGAATCGTTAAAAAATTCGATGTAAATACATTCATATTCATGGCCAGGCATTCATGATAGAACAAGTTCCTTGGAGTAACTGTTATGTTTATTCAAAGATACGATTGAATGTGCAGTGCGCGCACGTTGATGAAACGAGCTGAACTTGTGGAAGTGAAAGAAGGTTCGCTGTGGCATACATACGAAGACGAATTCAAGATGTATTCTTCTTGGTTTGCTTCGGCCGCGGCCGCAAGCCCACTGATGGCCACCGTCTGCACCTGATCCGCAATTCTTGCGCAAGTTAAGTTGTTTGAGTTGCCAGAATAGCTGTTCTTTGAAGTCGTCTCAGGGACAGACGCCTTTCCGCATTGCGCGCATAGTTGATCAGAGCGTTGAAACATTGATGATTATTGCGGCCATCATCAAGAAAGCACTGTCATACAAACAGTAATCAGTACTCTCAGAATTGATCAAGTTGGTAAACATTTGAGACGCGATTCACGCGTATTGTTGAGTGTTGCATTAACATTCCATCGCAGATAGATCATGTCACAAATAAGTAGTGACGAACACCTAGACTCTGGTGCACATGTGTATTCAATGCTGCGCGTTCGCCTGCTGCCTGGCGGCTTTCAACAAAACAACTGCAGCCGCAGCAATGGTAAAGCGCGTATAACTTTCTAAATTGTTTATGCGATAGCGCTATGTATGCAACGAGCGCACCACGCATACTTGGGGAGTTAACTAAGAGAAAAGTAAAAACATTTTTCGTTGTTCCAATTTTAACCGTAATTAAGAATCGTTGCAGCTAGCACTCACTCTCTTTACCACTTTTTTCTCGAGCATTAGACATACGCGCGTGTGCGTATTAAGTAATCGGAAGAAAATGTGTGCGCTTGTCACCAGAGTGACATGCATATTCAATGGCCATCGAAAATAAGTGCGCGTAAAAAAGAAAGTTTCTGCGTTGGCTTCAATTTTTCCCTCGCTGTCATCAGTACACTTGGTATTGTTGAGAGGACGTTTAGCTATAATTTCCCACTAAACATATTCCATGTATCATAATAGCGCTTATTTTCCAGTCACAACCCATAAATTGCACACCTCAAGAAATTACTACCGCGGTGCGTAGCCTCGGTCGCATCCATCTTGCATCAAAAATTTCGCACTTTTAACAAACTTCAGCGACATTGCTGTATTTGGGTCAAATTCGCTCTTTTGTATCATCGCTTGAGTGCTTTCGATACTTGCTGCCATTAGAAGAATCGCATCAAGGTGATATCGTGGACTTGTAATTTGTGCTACTGTTGTAATCTTTTCAGCAATAGAAAATTGCTGAAAAGATTACAATTGGAGCAGCACTTAAATTGTACGTTTTTGCTTTTGTTATTGCACTTGCATCGACAATTGCACAATTGAATAATTGCTTTGTTGTTGCTGATGGTAATTGGATCTGTGTACCTATGCATACAGATGATAGATAATGTAAGTGCCCGCTTCTCGATGCGAACAGCTGTAATTTATACAATGATGCTTTGCTAGCACAAGTGCATGCGCTCACCGTTAGAACAAATGGCGAATAACTAATTATGAATACCAATTTTTATTCGTCGCTCGCTGCCCATGCGAGCGGAGAATACAGAAAAGATGTCTTCGAACATGGAACAAAAAGAACGTCTATCTGCTCGAGCACTGCGAGACAACGCGCTGAGATGACCCACTTTAATATCTTGATATTCACGTGCTCTCTGCGAAAGAATCGTTGGCTGCGACTTTCAGACGCGTTTCTCATGGCAGCGCATCTCTTAGCGGATGGCGCACAACCGATCGATTTCTATAGCACTCATTTATTTATCATCGCCGTAAAATACAGCTGGCACTCATGTTGGTTTCTATTTGTCGCACCACTTCTTTGCGCGACAACGAAATGTATCTGTCTAATTGAATTTCCCAATTTGCAGAACTACCTAAGCAAGCATTCGGACTCGCAGAGCCAGGCGCTTCTAGAGAGCGTCAACTCCAAATACTACTACTTCACGCGCACCAAGGGATTGTTTAGGATATGCTATCCGAAGGAGCGATCACCAACAGGTAGTTTTATTAGTTCCACGTTGGTCCAATTGTTTTATCTGTTGCTGTTTATTGTTGTACATTCATATAATTAACGAGCACTTGCGTCTCGTCATTGTATACATGCATGTTTCGTTTTCATAGTGAGTTAATTCAGTCAAATCAATTGCCACTGAATAAAAGATCGTCATGCATGTAATGCTTTTTCATTGACATTGTTCACCGTTTGATTTCGAGAGTTTGGTTTCGTGTATGCGTGACGTAAGCATTCGTTACGATTATTATTTGCATAGGAACAACCTATGTTCATATGCAAATAATCCTCTATACACTTGTCTGGATACCATAACAGACCTTAATAAGATCTCAACATTGCGGGAAAAAATATGAAACTTCTAAATCCTGCCTTCTCGGTCAACGAAATTTAATCGGTATTTCTTATGCGTAATTCTTCATTCTGAAAACAGCCGCATTCACTTAATATCTCAGTTAAAATAAGCCCACACAAGGTACTAAAAGTGTTCCTGCGCACCGGTTGGATTAACGATGCAGTAAGGCAGAAGCAGGCCTGAGAGCGCGACACACCCAAAAAATACCTAACGTGCTTATTCATGCAATCTTGCATTCGCGCGTAAGTCTGATGCTTTCAAACTCTGCAGTCATTGCGATTACTCAATGCCAAACGGACGCAAGCATTAGCACTTGAATGTGTCGCCATTTGGCATTCACTGCTACCTTTACCGCTACCGCTGCCGCTGCACGCACCAAGTGGTGGGCATCGAGTGAATGAATGTTGACACCGATTTGCGAATTGCAATCATGCTATTCATTCACTTAGCGCTCTTCTGCCTGCTCCTGCAAAAAGTGTAGGCGGAGACGAAGAACCAACTATTGGCCAACAGAACATGCGAATGCCATTATGACTTATGCGCAGAGGCACTTTTTACCAATTCGTCGTTTATGTCCTCCTCGCTCGTTAATACATTTGAACTAGTTTTCGGGTTCGTACTCGACTCCAGTTAAATTTAAATTATTTCCAATCGGAGACGTTACGCAGCCTAAATCCGGAAGCAAACTGTAAAGCAAACGTCAACAAACAATCCATCAGCTATTATGCTGTTGTTTAACATTCTTACGTGCACGTAATAGCACGTTTTCCACCTGGATTTGTCGTCAAGTCGTCATTTGCATAAAATATGCCATGTTGCGGTCATAACGTACATGATGATGAATTATATGGCTATGCATCCGTTGTTACACAAGACAAACTTGATACAAATTACCATTGGTATTGTGTTTATTGGGTAACTGGGTTAGGTGCTTGTAGACGCGCGCACCTTTTCGTATCCGAAGTGTTCGACAAAGCAACTTCCAAAACTTGCGCGCAATACGCGGCATATTCATGTGAATATGATAATAACGGTACTGGCTTTCATTTGTTTGTAAATGGCGCCGTATTGCAATGCATTACCCTATGAAATGCGCGACGCTCAGATAATATTTATTAATGAGCTTTCTATCCCTAATGGCGATGAGAAATGGATTGTTTACACTTTGCGCCATTAAGAGAACGAGTGAACTTGTCGCATTTATCGACGTCTATTCGATATAATTGAATTTGCTTTACGCAAGTACGATGCACACCTGTGAGCTAATCGCTTTTCGCTTCGTTTTCAGTGAAGACGTATCTTAGTCCGGTAGAGACACATTGTAACAACATCAACTACTACATCTCGGATGAAGACAACGATACCCGAGACTTCACGGACGATGCATGGACGAAATTGCGTGAGTAACGCGTGCATTAAATTATTACGGAAAAGTGTACATACGTCGAGGTGCGGCAATTAACTGGCGAACGTAGTTGTGTAATACGCGTTACAACGATTGCATTTCGCGGTGCGATGATGTCGCCGTCCTAAAGCGATCACTTTTGCGATATATCACAAGAGCGCATTTTATGATTGCCAGCGTATTGCTTAAGCCGCAATCAATTCTATTCAGGCTGTTGCTTCGCTGCCATGTTATTTTTATATGTGTGGATTTAAACTGTAAACGAATTCCTCTGCGAATGCAAGAAATAACACTATATAGTTGTGAAAACAGCGTGTAGTTATAGCGAATTGCATTATGTACTACGAATAATATGACGCTACGTTACATTCATAATAATAATAATAATTGTCACAACTTAATACTGTTATTAAGTCTAATTTAGTAACCTGCTTCTACTTTGCAACGGTTTTAAACAAAAAATTGCTCCTAGGCGTTTACAGCGCCTATTAGAAACATATGTGTATTTCTTAAATATCTCTTTAAATGAAAACCTATTTAATGCTTTTAGATATGAGCCGCTCGACGATTGCCCTATTTGTGATTGCATTTCTAGCAATATTTTCTGCATTTTGCACTGGTGTCGCAGGTTGCTGGAGACGCTCTCCCGGCAACATTACCGCCACAGCAATCTTGATGTTACTAGCATGTACGTATGATTTTTCTAATTTGAAAGAACCTACCTGAATATTGGAATCACATCATTTGAGATGTCTGCAAGGTTCGTCCACCTTAATTGATATGTTTCCATGACAAAATCACATTATGGCCACGATGGCCAATTCATACATATTCATAAATTCTCAACTTCGTAGGTCTACTGAGCGCAGGAGCCATGGGTTTGTGGCATGGTGTTGAATATTTTGAGAAAGAGAAGAGCGTTGGTGAAGAATTCTATCAACAATGGAGCAATGTAAGTAATCAGCATTGAAAAGTTATCAGCATATTTTACCATATCAAGTAGCTATTACGCCTGCTGAATAATGGGTTTAATAATTGCGACGAGAGAGATTAGCAGCTCCTTTTAGATGGATTTTCATCAGATTCGCATCCGTGATGCAATATAATCTACAATTCCATTTTCACTTTAACGTTGTGTTATGTCAATGCGTAATTATACGTTTTACTTGCCCTTCGAATAGATACTACAGGATAACACCGAGATTTCGTACGACTGGAGCTTCGTTCTCGGCTGGCTGGGCGTGTTCGCATCGTGTTTCTCATTCTTCCTGTTCCTGTTCGGCTCCTGCTGTCTGAACAGCGAAAAGCAGCAGGAACAGTTGAACAATATGCAATACATAATGCCAGGTACATGACGGCGGCCACGCGACTAACATTTGTTTTTTCTCTGTTTTATTCCTTGGATGCCCTCCGATACTAATCCGTAGGTGTTACGCATTAACACACGCATCAATTACGACTGGAGCTACATGCTGGCGTGGGTTGGTGTCGCATGGTCTTTAATTGCCGCTATCCTTTTTTCGGGAGCCGCAATCTGTCTGCGAGGCGAACGTGAACGCGAGGAGGCTATCAATATGCAGTACCTAATGCCCGGTAACGCTACTTCTTGTTCTTCATCACCTTTTTCACTTTGCACCAAACACTTATTTATTATCAACCACTCAATTCACACTCTGAAAATTACTTCTTGATGCAATCGAAATTTTGAATAGAGAGCTATTTTGGCAACTCAGTTCACCTCCACTGGTATCTTGGTTTAATGGCGATGTCCTTTTTTAACAAAAGGCGCAATTGCAATTGCTTATCTTTCCTGTAGGATTCTGTTTGCTTATGCTTTTATGCATGCTGCATCAAACAAATAACACTTGTATATACAATAGTCCTATCCGAGCGCAAATTATTAACATATGACCTGTTTTAGTATACCCTCAAAAGCAGCAATATGCCTACGCTGGATATCCAATGGCGCATCAACAGTTTGCTGGCCCATACTACACAACAGGATCAGCTTACGGGCCTTACAATTATTAAAAACAAATACGCACGTCTCATGTCGGATTCAACTCTACAGGAACTGAAATGCATCCATTACAGATACTGGAATCCATTTTTAGGCAAAGTTTTTTTTTTGCAAAACAAAAACGATTAAAGCAGTTTTAACTGAATTCAATAATACATTCCCAAGCGTGTTAATTTAATAATATTTTTTTATAAATTAAAACTGAATGCTCATTATAAGCGCTTGTCAGTCATAAGACGGCATTGCTGAGAGTTTAGATAGTTTTCATTTTCAATTTAACGTTATATAATTAGGACCATTCATAAATATAGAGAATAAATCAACATTTATATATTATAATATGTAAAGGATACTATGTATGTATTAAGTAAAGGTAACATTTATATTAATGAATCGATCGCGAGGAAACAGACAAATTGAAAACATGTTAATACTTGGTTTTCCAGTTAGTTCGTACGGCTATATATTTTATACCTTGATTAATATATGATTTTTAATATTTTTGTAGATCATACAGAGGAGCTCGGTGTAATTTTATTTCAGTGTTAACTCATTACATTCATTGAGCTTAGTAACGAGCGAAAATTCTGCCAGTGTTATCGTTGTTTATTTGAAATCATTGCTGTTCTGCAGTTAACATTGGATCAAGTGTGTTTAAACATTTCAATTTAGCGCCATCTTTCTGTTTACTTGTTGCCTGGTAACAAAGGTCGCCGAAAGCGACATCTAATCTACTTTAATAGTTTTGCTATGCATGCAGTGTCAGTTGGTGTCAGTCAAATTTGACAACAGCAAGTTCGGGTCCACGCAATGTGAGAGGGTACAGGTGTGCCTTCATGAAGCCGTACTTTGGACTAGTTATTATATTTTAAATTAGTATTCTCACTACGTGCTTTATTACAAATATTTTGGGTCATATATTTTACGGTAGGCATGCATACTTAGTACCGCATAAGGTGATACGCTGATGGGAAACATGGCCGCGGTGCGCGACGTAGTGTCTGTTGGTATATTAGTCGCAATGCAAGGATTGCGTGTGGTGCAATAGCAGACGGTGGTGGCCGATGGCGTGTGCAATTGAA
This sequence comes from Anaulacaspis nigra, assembly GCA_030264675.1. Taxonomy (NCBI): domain Eukaryota; kingdom Metazoa; phylum Arthropoda; class Insecta; order Coleoptera; family Staphylinidae; genus Anaulacaspis; species Anaulacaspis nigra. The sequence continues at coordinate 8,547 of JARJDV010010669.1, read as the reverse complement.
ATATTAAGCAAGGGTGATCCTTTTCGTGCAATAAGACGCGTTGGGAGTGAACTCGTGGTGTTTGAGATGAGTGGACATAAAAATCGGGAAGTACAGTAGATGATATAAACAATAATTAATATCAGTGAATGACCAGCATCGCATCTAATCACACAGACTTGATTGATCACGTCGTCTCAAATTCTTTTGTCAAAATAGCAGGCGATTGTTTTCGTATACTTGTGTAGTGCAACGATGTATGTTTATTGTCTCGGATTGATTGCTCATATGATGTGCGTTCGGCCACCCAGGCTTCTTTTGAATTCCTTGGTGTAGATAAAGTCATACAGGGCAGTGTGTGCGTGATTTTGGTTGCGTCGTGTATTTTGGTATGTTCCACAAATTACAGCGTAGCGTGAAACCTACGCTGAGGATGTGAGGCATATTCTAATGTATGGTTTAAAGCTTGCATTTAGGATCGTCCGGCTTCCGCGCTGAAATTAGTTGGACCAAAGAATTGGCTATTGAATAAATCGTCAAAACTTCTAGTGACTCACCGTCAGGAGGCTGACCGTTGGGGTAAGGTTGATGAGAGAGAAACTAAAATTTGATTGATCATAATCAACAGCATCCACATACAATTGCTTCTCCTCTGATTAACACTCTTTTGCTAGCAGGTGGTGGCGCATTGATTTCCGCTCGTATCAAGGAACAGGACTCGTCAGCGATATGAGCGGCGAAGGCGAAAACAACCCATGGTTGGTAAACGGATTCGAGCAGCAATGTGTGGATTCGATTGAAGAGCAGCCAGATCACGAACATCAGTTATCACTGGAGGCAGATAATATGCATCGTAAAATTTGGAACCTGTTCCAGGATTCAGCAACGGCAATTGCTCAAATGTATAAAGGTAAACAATGGCCCTTTAATTCAATACTAACTGTGCAGAAGAATGGCCTCATGTAATGGTCTTAGCGCACAATAACGTTATTGCATGCCAACCAATATGAATTTGAATTGCATTTTCATGCATCATTAAAGCCATCAATCCACTATTTGATATTTGAAATTATAAAAATGCGCTAAGGCTGGATGGTGTTGTGTAGTTTAAAGTATTTATAGTAACGCTATATATAAATACTCAAGCTCAGATTTTTCAGCAACAGTTATTTTGAGTTTGCGAACGCTAAGTATGTATGAATATCTGTAGTTCGCTCAAACTGGCGCGTGCGGACTTGCCTACCTGCTATGTTCCTTTGTTTGGCAGGTAGTAGGACATTTTGGACGTAATCACCTGCTTGTGTCTTTCAGATCGCATGACAGCTGATCCAGGAACCTTATGGATTTCCTTCCAGACAGCAGCTGGTACTGTAACATCCCTTTACAAAGGTAAATAAACATCTAACGATATCGAATCGTGCAATGGTAGCAATGGGCATTTCTGTTTTCAGAATCTTGTGATAGCGTGCGGCGTTCAAGCGAAATGGGCAAACAGTGTGGATACCAGAAGCGCAATCGAGAGCTGTTAAACTGGGCGAAACGGAAACGTACACTTATTCGACGCGAAGATTTGTTATCCTACCTATCAGGCAAACCGCTGCCGCCACGCCGCGATAGTCACCATCATCATACGCGGCTGTCGTCGCCGAGACCGCGTAATATCTCGCCGCCGCCGAATATTGCGCACATGGCGCATAATACCGCGCCGGGCGACGACTCCCTCAACACGTTCACCGAAGCGCTCGCACGCTCAACCACGCGTCGCTCTTTCGGGAGCGGCGATTTATGCGCGTTTATCACCGGGGAGATACAGCGGCACACAACGAAACGTCCTGCGAGTCCTTCCGACGTTACAATGGACAGCCCTTCGTCGCATCAAAAGAGGCCTCGCTATATGTAACCCAAAATTAGTTCTACATATATATATATATATTTATATATGAAACATTATCCTAAGTAACCAAAACTAACCACCTAAGTTATGTTTATACCTGCATATACATATATTTACATCGCGCAACCAGGTTGCAAGGGAGAGAACTTGGATTCTTAATGGTTCTTGTTTCATATACAAAAATTTATAATTATAAATATTGTACTATTACATATACCAGTCTTTCAAATAATTTGGTGAAAATTGGGCTTGCAATGCATTGATTACATAAGAATTGTGTGAAAGTATCTGATCGCCACGATTTTGTTGGGAGTGGCTTAGTAGTCCTGAACAGAAATTGTTGTAACTTGCCAAAGACGTCTTGGCTCGTTCAGGCGAGCATCGGAGTGGCGATAAGATTTTTTAATGCCAAGAAAGAGGTGTTCATTTGTTATAAATATTAATCTTTATAATAATTTGTCATATTGTACATAATAACTAATACCGTTATTATTTGTATTAGTTGAGTTGTTCTTTTGCAAGACTCTGTGTAGACGTTTTAAAGTAAGCTTTAAGTCGATATCGATCTATCGGTTAATTAAGAGTGCCACTCGTCGAATAGTGGCAGAATCGGCAAAGCCAACGCGAAGAAGAACTATTATAGTGGAAGCGTCTTCGTGCGAAAATAATTTTCTTTTTAGTGTATATTCTCCAGGAAGCTTGTGTTGCTTTGGTGCACTATTAATTTATTGTGAGACAATTTTCCAAGGCTACTACAAACCTTAATGAGCAACTATTCATTCATTTTGTGGAGCTCGAATTTAAGAGAAGCAAAGCGAACGCAAAATTAACACTTATTATAAAACGTAATGTTTAGTATAAATTAATACATTGTCTAAAATGTACGGAAAGCTCCAATTCGTACGTTGTTGCAACGATGATACTCATTTGTGGCGGTGGTCATTAAAGAAACAGCGTTTGCGCGAAGGGGGAATAATTTTCCTAACGAAAAATAATTTATTTAGGAATCCAAAAAGATACATATTTAATTTAAAAGAAAATTACAATAAGCGTATGAAGATTTTTTTAAACAAAGAATTGATGTGCGGTTGTAATATTTATTAACAAACAAACGATGCGTTTGCTGTCGAATCATATACGAAACAAAATATTTGTTGCATGTCAAAATAAATTGGAACACGATGAAAACAAACTGCGATCGTATAATCATCAATCACCAAATGAAAAAGTAGTTTTAGAAATACTTGAATTCTTTATTGCGAAGTTTCTATATCAGTTGGAACGACTTTGTTTGACAGTATTTTATAATAAAATATTACAATGCACACTAGATTGTTTGGATATTTTCATTTATCAAGTGACAAATAACTGTATAAAATTGAATTTTTAACGATATGTTGAGCCTATTCCTATTCGTTATACTTTGCTTGCCAATAAAGCTCAAGGTTATTAGTAATTTATGTTGGTGTACCCGCGGAGCTACATAGTTTTTGGTTCTTGCTAAAAACCAGACGATTGGTTCTTACAATTTTAGTCATTTTGGGTAATATGTATGTACCTTATCTTGCATTGCTTTGCTATAGGCATTCATTAAAACACATAATCAAAGCGCCCTCTGCCAATTTGTGAGCAGGATATGGGCTTGCGTACGCGCATGCCAACATAACCTCGTAAGCTATTACACTGTGATCGTTCCTTCTAGTTACGACCATGGCGGTGAGTGGAGCGATTTGTGAATTCTATCCAGGAAAATCGAAATCATCCTTGTATTTTGTCAATTCAATTATATCACAAATTGAAGTACATTTGGTGAAGTATTCATATCCAATTGTGTTTATTTAATAATTGCCTTCTGGTCATGAAATTTTGGTAGATTGGTGTCTCATCCAACACACGGTTTATTGGGTGTTATTGTTTGCTCTATGCTCGCTCTTTACTCGTGGAATGCATGCACGCGGTTTAAACAATGTTATTAAGTGCAAGGATGATTTAGATGCTAAGGATAAATCCTAAGTATAGTTTGTTTTTGTTTTATAGCCAGTTGTCCCAAAAGCGGTCAAGAAAGCCACCACAGGCAAGAAAGAAATTAAAGATAAATCAAAAAATGTTATGAAGGATCTGCACATTCGCAAATTGTGCTTGAACATCTGCGTTGGCGAATCTGGTGATAAACTTACCCGTGCGGCAAAGGTATTACTATCTTTACTTTTCTTTGCTGGTTGTGCACTAAACAGTATTTGTCTGAAACGAATTTCAAATAATGTTTCTGTTTATGTGCAATATTAAACTGAAGCCATTGCAACACATGTCTACTTTATTGTACTAGTCATGTTACAAAAGCTCTCAAACATTTCAAATACAAGCAATGTTGTTTGGTAATTTTGTTGCATTCTCATTAAATGAACATTTGTTTTCAGGTGTTAGAACAGTTAACTGGTCAGCAGCCAGTTTTCTCAAAAGCGCGTTACACTGTACGTTCCTTTGGAATTCGTCGTAATGAAAAGATTGCAGTGCACTGCACAGTACGTGGCGCCAAGGCTGAAGAAATTCTTGAGCGTGGCTTGAAGGTACGTGAATATGAATTGCGTCGGGACAATTTTTCTGGTAAGTTGGAAATCAATGGGTATTGTGGCATCTAACGATTTTCATCTAGCGAGCGGAAACTTCGGATTCGGTATTCAAGAACATATTGACTTGGGTATCAAATACGATCCAACTATTGGCATTTACGGTCTGGACTTCTATGTTGTACTTGGCCGCCCAGGTTTCAACGTAGCACATAGGCGCAGGAAACAAGGGAAAGTTGGTTTCGCACATCGTCTCACAAAGGAAGATGCGATGAAATGGTTCCAACAGAAATATGATGGTATCATTTTGTCAAGCAAAAAGTAAATAAATGTTTAACTACAACATCTAAAGTTGTCCTAATTGTAATAAATTTAATATGAAATCTGCTTGCCGCACTTTGCTGATAAATTGCCTTATCTTTCAATTACTGATTCATGCATGATGAAACTGGATTGTCGATCAGTGAATGACAAAAAGATTAATAAAAATTGGGGATAACTTTATTTCTAACTGTACGGTTCCATCGAGCTCACAGTATAATCTATAAACTTTAAATCTTTCATCCAGCCCGCTAAGCGCCTATAATGGCGTTCAGTATAACCCAAGTTGGCCTCAATTGTAGAAGCTAATTTGGTTGTTTTAAACGTGCCAGCCTGGATCTTTCTCAGAAGAATATTCAGCACCAATTGCGCAGAGTGACAATTTTTACTGTTGGTATTCCAGATAGTCGAATAACTTAATAAAGTTTCCTTTTCGTATGGATTTAAACTTTCCACCGCTTCATTCAGTTCGGTACTCTCACCTTTTTTGATAAAGCGATTGACAAGTTTCAGCGTTGTATTTGGCTTGTTTAACTTGAGACTCAACCTAAGTGCTTTGTATATTTGCTCCTGTTCTAAGTAGTTGGCTAGTTGCTGTTCTTGCAGCACTTCCTTTTCGCGTAACTGCTGTTTCTCAAGCTTCTTTTCTTGACTGATATCTTTCCATTTAACAAGTTGCGAGTCCGAACCACCTGTAATAAATCTTGATTCGTCCTTTGATACACACAGTGACCAAATACGGCCTTCGTGTTCGTCAAGTGTTAGTTGGCATTCGGACGATTTGATATCGAAAAGCTTAACTAAGCCCTCTGCGCCGCAACTAACAAGTTGCATTCCTTCGCTGATAAATTCAACTCGTAGCACGGAAGTATCATGAGCTTCAAATGTTTTTAAACAAGAAAGTTCGCCTACTGACCATAATTTAATAGTGCCGTCCGCAGACGAACTTGCAAGTATCTGATCGACAGGCGAGAAGCGACAACACCATACGCCGCGACGATGACCTTTAAGAACGCCTAATAAATTTAGATTCTCCGTGAACAATTTTATGGTTTTATCCTGAGAGCAAGTGGCTATTAACTTATCATTGGGGCTAGTGCTAACTGAATTAATGTCTTTCGAATGAGCGATCTCGGTGTGTGTCGCAATCATGTCTTGTGCGATGTTATCAGTTTTCTTTTTTTGCTTCTCGGGTAACTGCCACAGTTTCACACAATTATCCTGGCTGACCGTCACAAGATTTTTCTGAACGTGGAAGAAGCTAAGTGAGGTAACGTTGGCAGTATGTCTAACGCCGACAGCAATGCATTGCAATAAACCTCCCCCAATTTGCCATAATCGAATGGTCTTATCTTTCCCACACGACGCTAATAATTCTGAATCATACGGCGCAACACTCAGCGCTAGCACAATATCAGTGTGGCCCTTTAGCAGTTGGCAATTCATGGTTACATTATTATATAATTTTATATCACTGCTGTTTGTTGATACAGCAATGTGTGAAAAATTATTACCACAGTATACCACATCCAGAATTTCATCCGAGAATCCTATGAATTGTTTTAGGACATCAAAGGATGTGCTATCATGAATAATAATATTATGTTCAGCAGATATCAATGCAACTTTGGAGAAGTCTGTGTTTCTCAACAAATGTGTTACCGCCAATGAGCCTTCCACAAATGCCCTACTAATAAGTGAGTTATCCTGCTTGTACAGTTGCTTACACGATTTGATATTCCAGATTGAAGCACAACCATCCTCTCCAGCACACATTATTACAGCATCTTCTTCTTGTATAGTTTCCTTGCTACCTGGTATCAGTGTATTGATAGGTAGGACTAAGATCCCCTCAATTGTTTGATAAACAGGGACTGTCTTTAAGGCATGACTATGGTTTAGCTTCCAAAGAATAAGCACCTTGTCTCTGCCACAGCTGACAAACTGTTTACTGTCATTGGTAAATGCAATTGATGTTACTTTGCTAAAGTGTCCACTGTAGCTTTCCTTAACTTTTCCATTTTGCCAAGAGACTATGACACCATCATCCCCAGAAGCAAATACCAAGTTTGAATGTTTTGCAAGAACATTGATAACACCACTACAGCCTTTCAAGGCTTTTGTGCAGATGTGATGTTTCATGTCCCACATTCTAACAATACCATCAGACCCACCACTTAGCAAACATTGTTCTTCCAGATGTAAAGACACAACAGGGCCTTTGTGTATGCATTTCCATTGGTTTTTCAACTCACCAGAGATGTTCCAAAATTTCAATAAACCACTCTTATGCGCCGTGATAACATTGTTACCATCTGACGCAAACATGATGATAGGATCATAATCAACTTCATCAGCCACAGATTTTCCAATCTCTAAAGCCACAATGCCTGTGGCGATATCAACTTTGCTAACATGTGTTGCATTCTGGCAAAATAGATAATTTCCATGCCACTCTACATTTCCACCTGTATAAAAGGCACCAAACTTTGCTTCTGGCTTAAACCTAAAAACAAAATAATTTAATCACTTACTTATGGCAATGACTTACACGTACGCGTCTTTTATTTTCGTATTCATTTTAATTGTTAGTTACGCACACGAATTTGATGATTTCTTATGCATCAAAATATCCAACTAAGCCTTGTTTATAAATTTCACGTGCTCAATGCGTCTACGCCAACGGTAACCTCACTTTTATAGTTTAACATCTTACAGAGGGATGCACTTTAGCATAAAATTATACAATGAAAAAATTTGTTGAACTTACAAATAGATTTTATTTCAAAATTTCATTTATTCAAGTTGATATCAATTACAGAATTGTTATGCATATAAAATGTCTTTAACCTGGCGGCCACCCCATCTGACGTCCAGACATAACATGGAGATGTAAATGATAAACAGATTGGGCGCCAACAGGACCGTCATTCACAATTATTCTAAATCCATTAACCAGTCCAAGTTGTTTAGCCATTTTACGAGCTACAATCAATAGATGACCCAAGAGTTGCTCATCTGCATCATCTGCTTTTGAAAGTTGTGGAATGGGCTTTCTTGGAATCACCAAGAAATGCACAGGCGCTTGGGGGGAAATATCGTTAAAAGCGACACACTAAATAGAAAGATGAATATTGTTACTACTATAAATAGTATGAGTTTTACACTGACCTGCTCATCCTGGTATAAGAAATCGCAGGGAATAACGCCTTGTAGTATTTTCCCGAAAACAGTGTCGCCCACATCAAATGCGCTTTGAGCAAGTTCCACCTCGCTCGCCATTATAAGTGATAATAATACTAATAACCGCCTAATATGTGTTATAGATGGAAAGTATGCACGGCAAATATAATCCTATACAAAAGCAATTTGGGTTCTGAAACTGTGATCCCGTGCACGACAGATAGTGCGTGTCAGATGTTTAAATGGCATAGAGGGAGCTGGCTAATGATTTATTAATAACTAGCTGTCCGGACAGACACCTTTCTGTTAAATTTTAATTTTTGAAATAAATTTCTATTTCGTAGACTGCAATACCTTTTATACTAATGTATTATGGTGCACAATATTTTGTGTTTCTTTCCTTGGCGCGTAAACAAATAAAGCTGACGGTTTCCTAACGCGCGAGCAGCTAGCACACAATTGTCTGAGAACATGGGTTTTCTAGTTTAACACCGTAAATACTCAAAAACAGACCATGTGATGTTTTAAAAAATTGCAGCCGTTTAAATTCAAATGGTACGTTCGTTGGCATTGGGATGGAGAGTATGAACATTTCTTGGTTTA
>JARJDV010010655.1:0-10736 GCA_030264675.1 Anaulacaspis nigra | reverse complement strand
TACATTTTCTGTGAAAATTTGAATATATAAAAATGTTTGGTTTGTTTGTTATGAACTTCTAAAGTTTAGCGAGTGTGAGCATGTATGATTTTTCAGTCAATGCCGCAACATTACGTTCAATTCGTGGTAATCCTTAAACTAATTAAGCTATGTACATAATTCAAACGGATTTATGAGGTACGGTTATGGTTTTATGTGCTGAGTAAATTGCTTAAGTATGGGTTTAATCGTTTTGGAGATATGAATTTTTTTAAATTTAATGATTTTTGAGTGATGTTTTTTACTTATTTGTTAATAACTATTGAACTAATTGAGATATTTTAATTATTTAAAAAGTGTTGAAAACTACAATAAATTTTACATATTCGACGTGAATTTCAAGTATAGAAAATAATTAGTTTCGGTTTTATAAGCTTTTAAAATTTGGTAATTGAGGGAAAGAACAAAATTTAAATTATATTAGTAACATTTTGCTAAATTTGTTGTAATTTGTAAACTAATTGAGCTATGTATATAAATCAAACGGATTTATGAGGTACGGTTATGGTTTTATGTGCTGAGTAAATTGCTTAAGTATGGGATTAATCGTTTTGGAGATATGAATTTTTTTAAATTGGGGATTTTTGAGTGATACTTTTGAATTATTTGTTAATAACTATTGAACTAATTAAGATATTTTCAATATTTAATTTGCATTTTAAACTATGATAAATTATACATGTTACAATAAAGTTTCAAGAATTAGAAATAATTGGTTTGTGTTTTATGAACTGATAAAATTTGGTATTTGCGGGAAAGAACAACATTTAAATTAAATTGGTAATATTTTGCTAAATTTGTTGTAATTCTTAAACTAATTAAGGTATGTACATAATTCAAACGGATTTATGAGGTATGCTTACGGTCTTATGTGTTGAGTAAATTGCTTAAGTATGGGATTAATCGTTTCGGAGATATGATTTTTTTTATATTTACTGATTATTGGAGTGATTTTAATTGTTATTTCTTACTTAATTGTTAATAACTATTGAACTAAATAAGATATTTTAATTATTTAACTTGTGTTAAAAACTACAATAAATTCTACATGCTTGAGATAAATTTCAAGTATAGCAAATAATTAGTTTGGGGGTTTCATGAGCTTTTAAAATTTGGTAACTGAGGAAAAGAACAAAATTTAAATTAAATTGGTAACATTTTACAAAATTTATTGTAATTCTTAAACTAATTAAGGTATGTACATAATTCAAACAGATTTATGAGATATGATTATGGTTTTATGTGCTGAGTAAATTTCTTAAATATGGGAGTAATCGTTTTGAAAATATGAATTTTTATACATTTAGTGATTATTTGAGTGATTTTAATTTATATTTTCACATAATTATTAATAACTATTGAATTGCTTAAGATATTTTAATAATTTAAAATATATTTAGAAGAACATTAAATTCTACAATACCAGAATAAATTTCAATTAAAACAAATAATTGGTTTACTTTTTATGAGCTCCTGAAATTACCCAATTGTGAAAAATAGCAAAATTGAAACTCAAAATTTGTAACATTTTGTAACATTTCATTGTAATTAGTAAATTAATTAAGTTCTGCACATAATTCAATTGCATTTACAAAATATGATTATTGATTTATACACTGCGTAAATTGCTGCACTGTTGCATTAAACGTTCTGGAGATTTAAATTGTTAAATATTTACGTTTGTTTAAAATATTTTTCTCATTTATTTGTTAATGATTTTTAAAGTAATTAAGCTCCTTTATTCATTTAAATTGTATTTGAAACTACTTTAAATTCTGCATAAACTGAGTTAATTTTAATAATAAGTAATAATTAGTTTATGTTTTATACCTTGTCAAAAATTGTGTAATTGTGAGGAAGTAAAATTGTTTCGTGAAGCGTTTTAATACTCTTCTTTACTTATTTATTACTATTGAACTAATTAAGATATTTTAATCACTTAAAATGTGTTCGAAATTACATTAAACTTTACATATTATTTGTAAATATCAATGAAGAAACCTAATTAGTTTATTTTCTATAAACACTTGAAATCGTAACACTTTGCACTAAAAAAACATAAAAGTAAATCCAAAGAGTAAAACTTTAATTGTTTATTACATTGTTATTTCTTAGCAGATTTTAACAATTTATTCGAAGATTAATTACTTAATTATGTCTCTATCCAAGCATAAAGAAACCAAAACATTTCTTCACCCCTAACCCCTCATATATCATAAATAAGGAATCGATTTAATCGAAAGTGTAAAGAACTGCAGTGACTCTTCGTGTAGCAGAAATTTAATTGTTTACAACATCGATATTTATTAACCGATTTTAACAATTCAAAAAGTATCGTATTCTACATTTATCTCCCTATGTGACAGTGTACAAATTTATATACTTGTCTACCCCTATTATGCTATAAATAACAATTAAAAATAATTCTAACAATTTATATCACATTTTACTAAAAATAAATATCTTCGAAATCAATTCAAAATATTGTAAAAGTTTGAAAATCCTTCAAGACGCAGTTAAATCCCACATAATTCAAGAAAACTTCATAATCATTCTTCGCAGCGTATCCCAGTTACAACACAATGAAACCAACCCATTATCGCAGCATAAACTGAATCTCGGGTGTCTTACACAATCAATATAATTGTTTATAACTTTATTATTTATCAACCGATTTCAACAATTCAAAAAATATGTTTGCGTATTTATCTCTTTATGCAACTATATTTAAACCAATTTACTTTCTCCGCTCTTATATGAAATAAATGAGCTACAAACCTGAATACACTTATTTCTACCACATCATACCAAAAATCAATTTATTCAAAATCTATTCAAACTTTTCAAAAACTTCAAAAACCCAGAAGACCCCAGTTAACTTTTGCATCACCCTTCAAGAATACATGAACATCCTTTGTTGCTTACCCCAGATACAGCACAATGAAACAAATCCTTCACCGCAATGTACACTGAATCTCAGTTGTATCGCATAATCAATATAATTATTTATAACATTGTTATTTATCAACCGACTTCAACAGTTAATAGAGTGTCCTCTTAGTCAATTATCTCTCTATGGAAAAATATATAACTCAATATACTTTCTACCCTTAACATATCGTAAATAAGGGACAAACTTTAACTTCGCTTTTTATACAAAATTTCACTAAAAATCGATTTACTTAAAATCTACTTAAAAATTTCATAAAATTTAAAAACACGTTAAGACCTAGTGAAATTCCACATAACACTTCAAAATTTCACGAACATCCCATACATCATTCCCCAGCTACATCACAATGAATCAGTCCATTGCGTCTCAACTCCGGCTGAAACTCAATTGTCATTCATAATAGTTATAATCGTTTACAACTTTATTATTTATTAACCGATTTCAACAATTCAAAAAACATCCCTTTTCCCATTTATCTCTCTATCTAACCATGTATAAACAAATATACTTTTCTAGTCTTAATACACCATAAATTGCCTAAAAACATAAACATACTAATTTTGTCCATTTCTCACTAAAAATTAATTTCCTCAAAACCTACTCAAATTTCCAAAAAATTCAAACTCTGCTCAAAATCCAATTAAATTCCACGCAACCCTTCAAAAATTCATAAACAGCCCTCATTCGATTCCCCAGTTACATTACAATGAAACTGACCCTTTCGTCACAGCTGAAAATGCCGAAAGCTGAAACTCAATTGTCATTCATAAGCATTATAATTATTTAACTTTATTACTTATCAACCGATTTTAACAATTCAAAAAACATCCCTTTCCTCATTTGTATCTCTATCTAACTGTATAAAAACAAATATACTTTTCTACTCCTGTTATACCATGAATCAGGTTCAAACATAATCATATTGATATTGCACATTTCTCACTAAAAATGAATTTCCTTCAAACTGACTCAAAATTTTCAAAAAATTCGAAATACCCTCAAAACCCCGTCAAATTCTACGTAAACCTTCAAAAATTCATAAACATCCCTTATTTCATTCCCTAGCTACATCACAATGAAACTGACCCTTGCCTGTCAACTCAAGCTGAAACTCAATTGTCTCTCACAATCATTATAATTATTTATAACTTTATTATTTATCAACCGATTTCAACAATTCAAAAAACATCCCTCTCCTCATTTATCTCTCTATCCAACCACATACAAACCAATATACTCTCCCACCCCTAATACACCATAAATCACCTACAAACATAAACATACTAATTTTGCCCATTTCTCACTAAAAATGAATTTTCTCATAACCTACTCAAAATTTCCTAAAAATTCAAAACTCCCTGCAGACCCAGTTAAATCCCACGCACCCCTTCAAAAATTCACAAACATCCCTCATCCCGATTCCCAGCTACATCACAATAAAACTGACTCTTTCGTCACAGTGCAAGCTGAATCTCAGTGATGTCATACAATCATAATTGTTTATAACTTTATTCTTTATCAACCGATTTTAACAATTCATAAAACATCCCTTTCCCCATTTATCTCTCTATCCAACCACACACAAACCAATATACTCTCCCACCCCTAATACACTATAAATTACCTACAAACATAAACATACTAATTTTACCCATTTCTCACTAAAAATCAATTTCCTCATAACCTACTCAATATTTCCAAAAAATTAAAAGCTCCCTGCAGACCCAGTTAAATCCCACGCACCCCTTCAAAAATGCACAAACATCCCTCATCCCATTCCCCAGCCACACCACAATGAAACTGACCCCGCGTCGCAGCGCACGCTGAATCTCTCGCTTGTTCGCAATCAAAGCGAAAGTAGGCGTGTAAAATCTATTCGCACCCCTTGCGAAACAGCCAAAAGTCACCCTCCGCGTTGCAAACCGCTTCCGTTCATGTCACAAATGTCAACTGTCGCATGATACGCAGCTCTAAATGCTTTTGAGGTTATTTTGCGGTTAAGTACGCATCACTAATGCACGGCACTTCACTTTGCACAAATCGTCCCATGGGGAGGCGGCAGCCGCCCGCCACCGCAGATGCATAAATCACCCTCTCTCTTTCCCCCTCACTATCTAAAACAAGATACAAACTCCATCATCATCATCAGCATCAGCATCCACTGTATTATTTTTTCTAGAATATTCCATTCGTGACACGTTTCAATTTGAGGTTAATTGATTGACAACCAACCATGCAATGTTAAATTTAACCTCAAAAAAAACCTCTCGATAACATCACACATGACACCCACATGATTTGTTAACATTTAATTTCATCTCGTCTCCATGAAAATACATGAATTCAATAGTCTATTAACTTCTTTCGATCAATATTTCAATCTAACCTCAAAAAAAAAACACAAACAAACCAAGCTAGATTAAGATCATAAACACGAGGAGAGAATTGTGTTGTGCGACTGATTGCAGTCCGCGGGGGAGGCGGTGGGAGGCAGCAACCCCGTCGTGTTCGTAATTGCTTTAGGAGGCGGTTCCACGCGGCGCATGCGCACAAATCACGTAATTCCCAAGCACAACAAAAGGCGCGCGCGTTAAATAAGTCGTTTGTATGCGCGGCGCATGCGCATCGTGCGCATCCTGAACACGTAAGGCAATAAAATACACTTGACTTAAGTCACACACACACGCGGCTTAAGTCAATTCGAGGAAGCGAGAACAATATGTAATGTATTTTCAATAGGAGGCGGCTTCTTTTAAGCGTGCTTAAGTCACATCGTAAATTAATTTCGGTTGACAGCTGGCGCCACTGGTTGTGAAGTGATGAGCGGAATTTTCGAGAGAGAAAATTGGGAACATCGTAAAAAGCATCGCGTTTGCCGCCCCCCACTCGGCAATTTGCTGGCGGACACGCCCAGTTAGCAGGACAACAGCATCGCTGCTGGTTTCGGCCGCCCCCAGGGGTGGATTTCGAGCGGAGCGTGCGGCGGCGGCTGGAGGCGGCTGGGTGTGGGTTGGAGACGGTCCTGGATGAATTTGAGATAGTTCGCAGTTTGAGTCAGCACATTTCCTTCCTGTGAGCACTTAGCGCGTGCCACCCCCAGCCGACCGCCAACGACATCTGGGGACAGAGGCATTATCATAAAATCAACCACCACCACCGTCGTCGTCGTCGCCGCCACTTAATCGTGCTCGATTTCCTCTTTTTGCTCGTCCATGCGGTCAGCGCTTTTTTACTTGGTGAGCTCGCTTTATTTTATGATATTCATTGATTCGGTCATTCATTCTTAGATTCCCCCTGGTGCATCGTGAATATTTCATTGCGAGGACAAATTGTCGGTCGGGTGTTTTATGAATAACTTGAGAATGAGAGGAGATGAGAGGGTGATTTAAAAAGTGGCTGAGAGATGGATAGATTGGGGAGGTGGGTGGTGAATTTTGTGAGGTTTGGATGAGGGGTTTGGGAGGTATTAGGGGGTAAAGTTAATTGAAATTTGTTTAATTGTTTAGTTGTAATTAGAGACTAGTCAAATATTTATGAATAACTTGGGTATGGAATGAGATAAAGGGATGATTTAAAAAGTGGCTGAGAGGTGGTTAGATTGGAAAGGTGAGCGGTGAATTTTGTAAAATTTGGATGAGAGGTTTGGGGGGTATTGGGGGGTAAAGTTCATTGAAATTTGTTTGATTATTTAGTTATAATTAGAGACTAGTCAAATATTTATGAATAACTTGAGAATGGAATGAGATAAAGGGATAATTTAAAAAGTGGGTGAGCGATTGATAAATTGGGAAGGCGGGCGATCAATTTGGTGAGATTTGGTTAGGTAGGATGGGGGGTATTGAGGGGTAAAGTTGATTAAAATTTCTTTATTTACTTGTAATTACACGTTAGTCAATAGCAGGGTTATTTATCAATGTCTTGAGAATGGGATGTGATAAAGGGATGATTTAAAAAGCGGCTGAGAGATTGATAAATTGGACAGGCGGAGGGTGAATTTGCTGAGATTTAGATGGGTGGTTTGGGGGTATTGGGGGGTAAAGTTGATTAAAATTTTTTTATTTACTTGTAATTAGACGTTGGTCAAATAACAGGGTTATTTATCAATATCTTGAGAACGGGTTATGATAAAGGGATGATTTAAAAAGTATCAAAGAGATAATTAAATTGTCAAAGGGAGTAGAAAATTTCATGTGATTTGCATGAGTAATTTGAGTGGTATTGAGGGGTGAATTTGATTAAAATTTGTTTAATTATTTGGTTCTAAGTTATTAAGTACTTAAGAGGTTTTTTACTAATAACTTAAGAAAAAGAAGGGATAGAAGAGTGATTTAAAAAATGTCTAATAGATGGTTAAGTTGGTGAGATATACCGTGAAGTTCGTTTTGTTTAGATGGGCGGTTTAATAGTTATAAGAGTTGAAATTTGATAAAATTTTGTGTAATTATTTTTTTATTGTAAAGTATTTTTATGAATAACTTAAGAACTGAATGAGATAAAAGGATGATTTAAACAGTAGCAGAGAGGTGGTTAAGATATTGAAGCGGACGGTAATTTTGGTGAGGATTGGGTTAGTGTTTTAAGGGGTATAAGGGTGTAAATTTGGTTAAAATTTCTTTAATTATTTTTTATGATGTGCTAGATATATAAGAAGTTTTTTATGAATAACTTGATAACAAAAAGGGATGAACGGTTGATTTAAAAAGAAACTAAGAGACGGTTAAGTTGTTGAAGCGAATGCTGAATTTGGTGAAGTTTGAAGAGATAGTTTGGATGGAATTCAGGAGTAAAGTTGAGAATTCCAGAAATTTTGAGGTTTTGGGTATTTTTAAGTATTATCGAGTGTAGCATTGAAAGTAAGATATTTGTTTGAATTATTGGCAGGTTGACAGAAAGAGGATGAAATTATTAGATGATGCTGTAAATTTGGTGAGATTTAAGTAGTTGGTTTGGTAATTATAAGAGTTTAAACTTGATTAAAATATTTGGTTAGTAATTTACTTATAACGTACGTGGCAAGTAAGAGGGTTTTTCAATATAACTTTATAACCAATTAATATAAAAGAACCATTTAAAAAGCGGTTGCAAGAAAATTAAATTTGCTTATTGATCTGTAAATTTGGTGAGGTTTGTGTATTTGATTTTGGGGGTGTTAAGGGTTTAATTTAAAAATTTAGAAAAATTGGAGTTGATTTTAGTGTTTTGGCTTTCTTGGATGCAAGTTTGTAATTAATCAAAATAATTAGTAGATTTTTAATTGAGGAGAAAGAGGACAAAATTTTGAGGTTATGTTATGAATTTGATAATATTTGACTAATTATTTCCGTAATTATGAAGTTTTAAATTCTGATAAATTTTTAATTATTCATTTAATTTGTTAGAAAGTTTAAAGTTTCGCTTTCAAATAAACAAACCAAGAAATATTTACAAATTATTAAAATATATTTTCGTTTCGTTAAATTCATTTTATATTTTTTAAAGTTTCGAAGATTTTTGGATCTGTATTTTGCTTTAATAATGAATATTTCATCTTTTTCCTCCTTCTCCATAATTATACAAGTTTATAAGCTCAGAAAAAAGAAACGAATGATGATAATGAATACAAATTTACATAATATATGCAGAATTTAAGGCTGTTTCAATTGTAATTTAAATCATCAAAATGTCATAATTAGTTATAAAATTATTAACAAATAAGTAAATATAAGTATTTTAATTGATCAAAAAATGAATAACATTCAACAATTGCACTTTAATTACCTCAATTTACATACAGTTTTGATATTTTCGAAATTATGATTATTACGTGAAATTTAATTGTGATTACGATGGCTTTTAAATTATTTTGCTCTCTCTTAGATTCTGAAATATTCCCACTTTTCCAGGAGCTCTCCTCTGAAAAAAATCCAATTTTCTAATCGAAAAATCCAAAAAATTAGTTTGAATTCAATTATTTATAAGTTTGTTATTTATTTATAAATTTCTACGATATAAAAAGTGTTGAATTCATAATTTATTCCTCTATCGCACTATCTACTTATCATAGTAAAAATATATCTCTAACAAGCATACGTTATAAGCGATAAAATTGTCTAAATTTTATTTGGAATAAATATTGTAAATTCACTTTTTTGTTTATAATTTCGTAAGTAATTAATCTATTATAATTCGGTTTTTGCCATGTAATAGTTTATTTATCACTTTATCAGCCAACGTAAGAAAAATTGAGAAAAGCATAGAAGAAATAAGATTTCTCCGGCTTTAAACGTAAGTAAAATTTTTTAAGTAAATTGCCATAATTTCTAATTTATACTTATTTTGTAAATAAAGCAAATAGGATAATTAGTATATTTTATTTTTCTCTAATCAACCATCTAATTAACTTTATCATATTAATAAATAAGCGTAAAATACCAATTAGAAGTATCTTAAATAATTATTTAAACAATTTATGTTAAATTTTCTATAGTTCAAATTTGACAATTTTTTGCAAAAGAACTAAGAGTATTTTAAAAATGATTCAAATTGTATCTTATAAACAATTTATTCACAATCCTCCAGCAAAAATTTCATTATCTTGCATAATTATTAATAACAATTTATTCAAATTTATTCCCATCTCCAACCAATTCACAATCGACATTTAGTGTATTTAAAGAAAATATAATTACTTAATTCACTTATTTGTTTATAACTTAACAAAAAATTATCCTGTCGCAAAACGGTTTTCACTAAAAGAAAATTTGTTTAATTATCTATCAATGTCATGAAAATAAATTCTAACAACTTAGAGGAGATGATTTTCCGGGATTTGAAAATAAATCAACTTTTTTAAAGCAAATTTTTACAATTTCCACTTTATATTCATTTTCATGGTGATTTCACAAGAAAACCAACAAAGAATATTGATTCGTTTCACATGCCTTTCAATAACCATTTAATTAACTATAATATACTTCCAATTTAACGTAAAACAACATTTACAAGTTCTTTAAATAATTGTTTAAACAATTTATGTCAAATTTCCTCTTGTTTAACTTTAACATTTTTTTCCGAGTAAACTAATAGAGCTTTAAACATTATTCAAATTAAACCTTATAAAGAATTTATCCATAATTCCCCACTAAAAATTTCAATTTTCTACCTAATTATTAACAACAATTTTTTTACATTTATTCCCATCTCCACCCAAGTCACAATCGATATTTATTGTATTTAAAGAAAATATAATTACTTAATTCACTTATTTGTTTATTTGTAACTAAACAGAAAATTATTCTATCGCTAAACGGTTTTCAAACATTAAAAGTTTATTTCATTATCTATTAACACCATTAAAATAATTTATATCAACTTACAGGAAATATCATTTTCCGGGATTTGAACATAAATCAACTTTTTAAACCAAATTTCCACAATTTCCACTTAACATCATTTTCCAAGATAACCAACAAAGAAAGTTTATCCATTTTAGTTTCCTTTCATCAATCAGTTAATTGACTACAACATACTAAAAAATGAGCTTAAAATATTAATTAGAAATGCTGTAAATAATTATTTAACTATTTTATTTGAAAATAAATCAACTTTTTTAAGGAAATTTTCACAACTTCCACTTTGTAATTATTTTCCATGAAAACTAATAAAGAAAATTCATCGATTGCAATTCCCCTTCATCAACCACCTAATGAACTATAACATACTAGAAAATGAGCTTAAAAAAACACTCACAAGTACTTTAAATAAT
>JARJDV010010654.1:0-12738 GCA_030264675.1 Anaulacaspis nigra | reverse complement strand
TGGAACAAGCCGCTGGAGTGTGTTCCAATGACCGATTCGAAATTGAAGGCAAATCAGTTGAATTTTCCGATATCACCTGCAGCAAGTTGCCTTATCACACTGCCAGATATACGGGTGCATCCTGTCTGGACGACAAACGGGAAATAGAAGTCGGTTTCCTGCTGAAAACACCCGAACGATTCATTCGTCAACTGACCATTTGCTTTGATGATGTTCTGCTCAGCAATTTGTATTCCTCCTTCACAATCTCCAAGTCCATTGGCGCTTACCAAAGCGGCACAGCTCGACCAAGCTTTGTCGGCGATAATTTCTATCCGTTCAACGTAAACTCGTTTTACGTGCGCAACAAACAACGTGCAACAATCAATGGCTTGGTTGGATTGTCTTCGGGCAGTACAAAATATATAGCAGCATCCAGTGATTTCTTTCTATCTCGCGGACACATGGCAGCCAAAGCTGACTTTATATATGGCGCTCAACAACGCGCCACTTTTCATTACGTTAATGTCGCTCCACAATGGCAAACATTCAACGGACGTAATTGGAATACATTGGAAATGGACATTCGTTCCTACGTTTCCAATACGGATTCGTTCGATACCCGTTACACCCTGTATACGGGAACGCACGGAGTCACAACTTTGCGCCACGAGGAAACTGGCGAAGATGTTGAACTTTATTTGCATGTTGATGGCAATAAGAAAACCCTTCCTGTTCCACAATTTTACTGGCGAGTCTTGCGAAATGAAGACACACAACACGCAATCGCTTTCGTAGGCATCAATAATCCGTATCACAAGAATGTAACGAACGAAATTATTTGCGAGAATATTTGTAATCAGTTATCCTGGCTTTCGTGGAAAGCGGAATCAATTGAGAACGGTTACTCTTATTGTTGTACTGTGGATGATCTGCGAAAAACTGTTACTAATGTTCCGGAGTTCTCTGTTGAAGGAGTTCTTCTCTAATTATTTTGCATTATTTTGTACTTATTTACATATTTAAATAATAAATGAATTGACGTACTTAAATGATTTATTAATTTTGCACTATCAATTCGGAACAATGTTATCTATTTACCGTTAATTAATAATATCTCAGAAATTAATCAAACGTGTATTTTTTATGTCGATTAATTGTCGAAAAGAATTACTTAAGTCATTTATCTTATTTGTAGACTCAAAATCACAAGTGCTGATCAATTTTAAATCATAAATCACGTCATTAAATTTTGTAATATTTACTAAACAGATATTACACACGCAAAAATATTCAACTTTTGTCGTTTATATGTGCATTGCTCAATTAAGAGCATTAATCATTTATTAGCAGAATTAATTATTAATTGCAGCCAAAAATTGTTGTTAAATTTTTTAAGTGAGGTAAAAATGTAACTCATTAATAAGTTAGAATAATTGATTTTTCTACACTATCACAAACAATGTTATCTATTGAAGATAACACATGAATAATTGTTAAAACGAACGAAATGCAATTAGAAGTGGGAGACTTTTTGTTAATATAAAAAAACATTAAAGCTACTAGAAATTATTATGAAATTAACTTTTCACTCAAAAATAATAATAATGCGACAATTTATCTTATTTATCGGCTTAATTTTGTGTTCGTTGCGTAAAGTCACGAGTGCTGGTAGGTTTAGCTTAAAATCATAAATTATGACAACTCACCTTTGCAATATTTACTTAGTCTATTTCATAATAAGTACGAAATAAATGTTGGGAATTATTGCAGGCTGTAGTATATCGATCAATTCGGATTTATCTGATCCGCAGCCATTGTTCCTTAAGGCCAACAACTCCCTCACGGGAATTGAGGCCCTTTTGGAGCCAATTGATAATGCAGGTACCATCCAATTGACAACCAAAGAGAAGATAACAATCGCCTGCGCAGGAAGCGAGATTAAAATCTTGGATGAATCGATAGGCAAATCAATTACAACCGCGTCATGCAAATCCGGATCGACTTTAACAATCGGCCGAAGGGCAGTTCCGGTTTTGAATATAACATGTGAAAAACACGCGGAACAAATTTTGCGCTATAATGGCAAATCTTGTGGCCGCGATAAGAGGTTCAAAGAAATTGAACTCGGCTATGAAATAGATAAAGATCGCTTTTTCGAACAACTCATTGTTTGCTATGACAATGAATTGCGAAACACTCCATACTCGTATTTTCACCTGACTTCCGCAATCGGTGGATCGCAAGTGAATTATCCACGCGTGCCATTCAAGGAGGCTGGATTTTATAAGCTGGGGAAAATTAAAGTCGATAGCTTATACACGCGCAATGTACAACGCAAAATTATTAATCGACTTCTCAGCCTACCGGACGATTCCACCAAGTACATTCATGCTAGCAATGATTATTACTTAGCACGTGGTCATCTTGCAGCAAAAACAGATTTTGTTTACGGATCCGAGCAACGTTTAACATTTAATTTCGTGAACGCCGCGCCGCAATGGCAAACATTAAATGCCGGAAACTGGTTGCGCCTGGAAGACAGTGTTAGAAATTACGCCAGTGAAAATAACCGACCGTTAATTGTTTATACAGGTACTCATGAAATATTAACCTTACCGAATGCAGAAACTGGCGAGGAAACAGAAATCTTCTTGTACAATGAAGAATTCCAAGCAGTTCCTGTTCCCGCGCTTTTTTGGAAAGTGGTGTACGATCCGCGATACAAATCCGGGGTGGCATTTATCGCTCTTAATAATCCGTACCAGGAAGATTACGAACCAATTTGTGAAGACATCTGCAATCAAGTATCCTGGCCAACTTGGGATCCAAGCAGTCAAAAATCAGGATTTGGTTATTGCTGCGATGTAAATGAATTTAGATCAATTGTTGTCGATCTTCCGATGTTTAAAGTTGAAACTATTTTAACTGGTTGAAATCGTTAGAAGCTTGAATAAGAATGTTGCATCAATGTTGGAATTGTAATATGCACCTGATCTTTTTATTCCCTCTTAAAATGACATCAATGTTTATGGTTTTGTTTTCCTTAGACAAAAACTTTAATTTAAATATGCGGCCATGCAAGTTGAGCTTTTCATGTTTTCACACAAAAACTATAGCGTAACTTGAAAAGATCATGCAGTTATATACTGACTGCAATACATTTTCTTTTAATGGATTCTATCAAATTAATTACGAAATAATGAAATGAACATAAATATAACTTCCTATTCATTGCTTTAGGCCGTTTTCTGGAAACAAATATGTGTCGGCTTTCCTTCATCGTTCTCGATAATTATTAAACAATGAAAACAAATAAAAACACTATTTGGATGACTCTACTTATCATTTCATGCTTTATAACTAAAACAAAAAGTATTTACAAATAAAAGCGTCTTGTCAATGGCTACGATAGATTTGTATAGCAAATATCCAATGACAATTTCAAACGTTCTCATTTCTTCTTCTTATTCCAAGTCAATGTTGATAAAATATTCAAGTCCCCAACTATCACTTCAATGTCTTTAACGAAAAATTTAGCAAAAATCACTTGGTGATTAATGAATACATCGATTATTAAATATCATAAAAAATATTAACTAAGTACGCATTATTCACTAAATGTAAAAGTTGCAATAGAAATCAATGAAATAAAAGCACATATCACAATTTTGTTACCAGATTAAAAACAATTAATCCATTTGAATACACTTTCAATGGTAAGAAGATCAATGGTGCATTTAGTGTATGACGTTAATGAAAATTACGAGCCACTCTCTATCTCTCAATAGTTAAAAGTATGATAAAATCGCAAAACACCTAATGGCTTTGCATAGATATGGCTGACAAAACATTTTGACGTTTATGCTTGCACATCGCAAGCAAAAATAATCAATCTGAAAACTATATAAATGTATTACGCAACAGAGTAAAATAATATAAACAATGTAACGTCATTGCGTACATTGTGATTTTTTGTTTTTAAAGTGACTAGTAGTTTTCAAAAACAAAGTGGTTCGCGCGAGTGATAATGAATCAATGAATGAATGTTAATGATGAATGATCATTTTTGGTATCAACCCAATTAACATTGTGAGCAATGATTGCGCATGAAGACATTTGCACTCCGACGACATATATGGATTACTTATTTTTTATAAATACTTAAAATAATCCTCATCATACGCCGCGTGCGCGGAGTGCGTAAAATAATATTCGTTTGGTTGCAACAATCATTGCGACGGTTGTTGTGAGTCGAGCAAATTGCTTTCTTCCTCACTCGGTTAACATTGCGTTCTTGAGCATCACTCGTGAATGTTTTCGGCGTTTCTTGAAGCGCAACCAGCTATTGGATGCACTCCAGAATTGCGGCCGTGTTGAACTTAAAATTAAGCCATGAAGGAGCGCTGAACACGAACTCCTGTTCCGACTGATTGTTGAAAAGTTGGCGCTTCGAATGCGCCCGATTGCCACGTTTTTTTGCAGTGTTGCTGCTGCCGCTGCTGCTCCCATTACTCGTTGGCGTTGCAGCAGTGTTTTGATTGTTGTTGCAAAAATACTTATCGATAGTGGCCGGTGTCGCATGATGCGGCATTTTGGGAGTGGCAGCAGACGTAGTAGTCCCATTGCTCGTCGCCGCCGCCTCGCTCTCACTGAGACTGGACGACTTGTGACGCTGTCGCTTGTTCTTGGCGCCGTTTTGCGAAATCGCTTTAATGCGGCGAACAAACGGAAGCACCATGAAGAACGCGTTGGCGCTAACGCCCATCTTCACTTTGGGAGTAACATCCTTCTTGTTGTTAGGCAGATCATTAATATCAAACCATTCGCAAGCTTTGATCTCGTTACGAGTGCGCGGCTGGAACTTGGTGTTCTTCGATATGCCTGTAATTACGTATAAACGCACCAATTGCTCGTTGATAACCGATTCGAGAAAGAAGTTCGGATCTAGGTAGCTGGCAATATCAAATCCAGTCTCCTCGTATACTTCGCGTATGGCACAATGCGCCGGATCCTCATCTTCATTCACTTTGCCCTTCGGGAAACCCCAGGACGAACGCGCCAAATAGCTCTGCACCAGCAGCACATGTGTATTGCCCTCGCTGAGAAGGATGGCCCCATAGGTTGGTACAGTTTGTTTATAGTCGCGCCATTGCTCGAGTATCTCCGTTAAGCTATCATAGTGTACTTCCAAATATGGCAAGTGCTACAACACAAAATTCAAAGTTCATGAAGAAATGACATTGCTGATTGTTGGAGGAACTTACTTTATATACATGTGAAGCAAATTCTCTGAATGTACAACTCCTTAATTTTGTGTCATTACTGACATAAAAATCCAGGTAGTACCAGTAGGCAAGCTCAATTTGAAAACAAATTCTAATGTGGTTTTGCTTTGCTGCTTCTGGTACATTGATTATAAAACGTCTGTAAACAAAACTACGAATAAGAAAACAATCCACGTCAGAAAGGAATGCACGCATCAAATTATGTTTAGTAAGACAGCAAATGCAAGTAAATTCTACAATAAGAATAAAAAAAAACAATGAATCGGTAGCCTTTGTTCTGTTCTGTTATTGCTGCAGCCATTAGGTTAGGTCAGGCACAACACAAATACAATGTTATCAAACGTAATAAAAAATATTTATTGCTTCAACCGTTGTTAGTTCAAATATCAGCTGATTTACTTATTGCCATTCTCAGGCCAATCAGATCTTAATAAATGCAATATACCGTGTGATTACTTACGACAAAAGGTCACTTAAGATATCAAGAGGAATCGAGTGTTCACTTGTTTTCCGTTCCACATGTGGTGTTTCCATTTCGTACACATTAAGTTTCCAGCAAGAACTTGCGAATTCACTATAAACTAACGATCACAATGGTCTTAGACTACGTAAATTGGAGTTGAACTCGTTTTTGCGTTTTACTTTGTTCCTCTTCCTTCATGGCAGACATTTATTATGAAATGGAACGCAACGAACGCTCCGACAGTCACTGCATTCTACCAGGCTACGCATGCGCACCACTTTCAGATGTAGGGTTTTCACTGTCAAAATCTTATATTCTTCCAATTTAATTAATTCGTTTACAATTATCAACATATAAAATGTCAATATAAAAATTTACAAGTAAATTAATAAAATAACTTTATAATTGGAATAAAAAATGGTTGATAAAATACAACTGTCAAAACCAAAACATATGACTTAAAAAGACTGCTGTCACTGCTGGCACTGCTGTCACACAGCCAATGACTGGTTATGTTGTGATTTGTGTTTCTAGTTGGTGTGCTAGTTTAATTTATTAAAACTAATTAATAATAAATTAAAGGAATACTTCAGAGTGTCGAATCGATTTACTGTATTCTAGTCAAGTTTGTAGTGCATATTGTAAACATTATAATGAATCAAATGAGCTGGACTGGTAAGTTTTCATTCATTCATCCCAATAAATATTATTAACAACGAAAATTGCTATATATAGAAGCACGAGATGTATTCCGTACATATCGAGAAAATAACACTCGTGAAAGTCATAAAGTTGTCTCAATTTGGCAATCACTTCTTTCAAAAAATATCAACAACTTAGGAAATGAGAGTAAGTCCTATGAAACAATTGCAGAGAAACATTAAACTCTTCATTATTTTTTTTAGAGTTTGCTGTCATTGAACAAGTTTACATAGCAGCTCTGGATTCAAATAGAATGGACATTGCCAGTGAATGTTTCAAGATTCTCACTTATGAGTTTCCAGGCAGTTTAAGGGTAAAGAAATTGCGTGCTATGCAATTAGAGGCAGTTGAAATGTATGAGGAGGCACTGACGCTTTTAAATAACATTATTGATGCCGATAAAGCCAATAGTGCCTGCAGAAAGAGGAAAGTTGCAATATTTAAGGCACAAGGGCAGACATTAAATGCCAGTCATGAGTTGGTCGAATATCTACAAATGTAATTGGTTTAGAAATAAACTTGGGTATGAGTTGAGTGATTGTGGTTGATTTTAGATTTGCCGCTGATGCTGAAGCATGGCAAGAACTATGTGAGATTTATATGAGTGGATGCAATTGGCAAAAGGCTGCATTTTGTATTGAAGAATTAATTCTGCATAATCCACATAATCATCTGCTATTTCAAAGATATGCTGACATTAAATACACTCAGGGTGGCGTTGAAAATCTGGATATGGCGTTGAAGTACTACTATCACGCATTGAAATTATGCCCAAAGAACCTACGCGCCTGTTATGGACTTTACCTGGTAATTATAGATATGACATTACGCAAATTTTAATGCAACGCACGTGCATGATTTTTAATATTAATTTTAGTGTGCCATGAATTTGGAAACATTGTCCAAGGCAAGCACTGAAAAGAAAAATACTTATGCGGTAATCAGCAAGCACGCTATGTCAAAAGTACAAGGGATTTATGAAGAAAAGCATGGAGATGTTGACGCATTAAAAGATTGCTTTGCAGCTCTACAACTTTAGATGAATTGTTTTGAGTGTTTCTAGTTAATTGTAAATTAATCTACGCATTTGATTCAAGTAATTATTTGAATATATTACTGCATTTGGTTATACAATACATGGGTAACAAATAGGATGAATTAACGATTAACAACTTATTAGTCAACTACTCTTCTTTTACTTTTAATTTTACACTAATTTCTTGTAGCAAGTTAATCAATTGCTCATGCTGCTCGTCTAGTTTAATATCTCGCTGTATTAAATACTTGAGTAAATCGTCCATGTTGCTGCTATTGTTATTATCTAAGAAATGGTTTGCTCGACGATTATTCCTTTTTGGCGGTTGATGATTATTGGGCGGACTAGTTAGTAATTCATTAAGATTCGATTCGACTTCGAGTTTTAAGTCGTCTAGGAGTTCGTTGTGTTCGCCTGGAAGATTAATGACAGACTCCTCACTAAGTAAATTCGGTTCGTCATCTTTCTGAAGCTCAATGCAATTTGGGTTTTTCTGGTTCATCACTTCATGCATAGCTGGAAAGTGTGTCCAAGTAATTTTTGAGTGGTCACTTTCCGTATCGAGCATTTGCCTATAGCGTTGCACCAAGTTCTGCCAGCATTTCTTCAATTGTGCGACAGTGTAAGTTTGTCCATCTGGATGCTTATTTTGTATGGTCCTATATTGCAAGGTAACTAGACAGTAGCAATTAATTTGACTTTCTATTTAATATTACTTACATCCAACCACGCTTTGCCGCGTTCTTCTTCCCGGTGAATAAATGACGGTACGTGTAGCGCAATTGAATTAGAAGATTCGTAAATTTTTGTTTCCTAACTGTATAAATATTCGATTAATAAGTCAACCAGTGGATTAATAATCATAAATACCTAGATTTTCAGCGTAATCATGTGCGATCACAGAATCAGAATCTTGAAGCACTTTAGTGCAGTTCGGTTTCCGTAATTCTATTATGTTGGGATTGCGCATAAATGCTCTATCAATTTGATCATAATAAGGCCAAGTTATTGTATTTGGACTAACTGTGAACTTTAAATGCTAAAAACAAATTTATTATCGAAAGCGGACAAGTCTGCAAAATAAAACCTTATAGCGCGCAATTAAATTCATCCATTTCTTTTTGATCTTGTCCACTGTTAAATAACTGGGTGCGCCCAATTCAACCATCTCAGTGTGAATTTGCCTACAATATCAAAGTAAAATATTCTGATAAGTTTTAAAGAAATTTAGACAACGGTACCGCCAAGCTTCTGTCGCGGAGTGACGCTTCCTGGTAAATGCGCGCGAATATTTCATTCGCAAATTAATAAGTATCTGCACCCATTCCTGATTAACTGTAAATGATTGATATTTAGTGCTTTTTAATATATTAGTAAATCGTCTTACGTCTCGGTTCATAAAGTTTAAAGTCATCGGTGTTTTGTTGCACAGTTTCGACGATGGAGACGTCCATTGATAGTTCACTATTACTTGTTTAAAAAGTATTTAGATATCGTTTTTACTACTTGAACCCTCTGAGCTACATAGACAATACATGTGTCGAAAGTAAAGGTTGTTGCTATAGGTGATTTGAACGAACTAAACTAACAATTAACAACTTTCAAAGCCACCACAAAGTGGACTTATAATTAAAGACAGATAGCTCTTGCTTGATGATTTGTTTAACAATGCAGTGTTTCAAATAATCGCACTTCATTTTTTCCTAGGGAAAACATTTAAACATTATGAACACTGCTACCAACAATTTAGTGTAAATATTTATACATCATACGTTGTAATTGCGGTTGCCTATTGTTACGCCGATAAGCTAAATTGAATCAAATGAACACGTGCGATCCAGTGCGATTGAGTGCGATCTGAAATCGTTGTGGGGTTATGTGATGTGTTTACTTTTGCTTGTTCCACCTAATTTGTTAATATCATTTGTTCTAAACTCTAAATAGCAATGATTAGTATACCAGGTGCTAAACCGAATCCATTGACATCACAACTTTTAGTTTCGAGTGGAGTTCCTACGCTTGATAAAGTGTTAGGTAAGTTAGTTGAAAACAATTATTTTTTAAAAGTTTATAAAAGCGTTGGATTTGAGGGGGTGGTTTACCTGTTGGTTCAATTACTCTTATTGAGGAAGATGAATACGGCATATTTGCGAAAACTTTATTGCGATATTTCCTTGTTGAAGGAATAGCAAGTGAGCAATATAGTTTAACTGTTAGCTTGGACAGTGATCCTAATGAAATAGTAAGTGTTATTACTTTAAACATTAATGTAAATATTTATAACATAATATTAACAGCTTAAAAGTCTGCCTGCATTGGCCAAGGAGCAACCAAAATCTCAAAGCAAGACAACCAACAATGAACAGATGAAAATTGCATTCCGATATCAGAACTTGCCCACAAATGAAAGTGAAGTTGAATCAATCTTTGGTCATTATTATGACCTCTCAGAATACATGCCAAGTTCTGATATTAATCTAGAAAAGCATGTTTCTATATCTGAAGAAGATATAAAAAAAATTGAACCTATAACTAAACATGTTTTTAAAAGTTCTGCCTTAAATGTACTTTTGCACAAGATAAACCAATTAGTCAAGAGTGAAATATTTTGTGATAGTGAGGATCTGAAGCACAAAAACATCTTAAGAATATGCATACACCAATTGGGTACGATAATGTGGGAAAATCAGGATGAGATACCCAAGTTTTTATATTTTTTAAGATGTATTTTAAGACGATGTTATGCGCTTGCAGTTATTACGATACCAACGCACCTATCACAGAGTGTAAGTTTAATACATTGAAGTATATAAAATGTTTATTGGTTTATTGTGGTTTTAGTTGAAAAGTATCTATGATAGTAGACTCACAAATACTGCTGATATTGCATTAAGACTCTTTTCATTTTCTGGTACACATTATGAGAAAAACAAGGCGTTATCTGATTATCATGGATTCTTTTATATTGATAAATTAGCTGCAATCAATACACTTTGTTCACCGCACTTGGAACCTATTGAATACACGTTTAAATTATTAAGAAAGAAATTCTGCATTGAAGTATTACATTTACCTGCGGGAATTGATTTGGATCCGAAAGCTGATAAGGTAAAACGGCATTCTGCACATGCTGCATCTGGATGTGGAAGTTCCGGAGGCGCTGGGAATTCTTTAGATTTTTGAAGTGAAACTGTTTGTTTTTAGAATGTTTTAGAACAAAATATAATAAAAAAAACCATTGAGTTCATTTCTGTTTATGGTAAATATTATTTAGATATCTTATCAATTTTGTGGGAAATTAATGTACAACGCAATAATTAAAAAGGTTGATACGAGTTATCAACCGTATCAACCTTTCAAGTCGCATTGGCGCGGGTTACGTACTAATTGCATTTTTTATGTAGCATAGAGTGCGGCAAACTGAAACTGAGTCAATTTTATAATGCCCTTCGTACCAATGATAAAGGATAGACTATTACGTATAGTTTGCGAGCCTTATCTACTAAATTAAATTTACACAAATGTTCAACATTTAATTAAGGTTACACTTTGCCTGCGAATCTCAGAGGACGCTGACGAAAACTGCGCATGCCAACTCTGTAACTTTCCCATGTTTCGATTCTCAAGTCAATACGAATATATTACGAAGATTTCGTTTCTCGACTTCCCAGCCCGCGTGTGTGGTCAATGTGGAGTTTCAAGACTAGAATTCTTCTATTCTAGTCGCAATTGTAATTTTAAATAGACTAACTCTGACTTGAAACCTAAATTAGCTGCTTTTAAATTTTCAAACATTATTTCAATGTCACTATGATTTTAAGATAAAATGTCAAGAAGAACTTATTTAGGAATATTAAATGTGGAGTTTCAAGACTAGAATTCTTCTATTC
This sequence comes from Anaulacaspis nigra, assembly GCA_030264675.1. NCBI lineage: Eukaryota > Metazoa > Arthropoda > Insecta > Coleoptera > Staphylinidae > Anaulacaspis > Anaulacaspis nigra. The sequence continues at coordinate 1,380 of JARJDV010010654.1, read as the reverse complement.
TAGTCGCAATTGTAATTTTAAATAGACTAACTCTGACTTGAAACTTAAATTAGCTGCTTTTAAATTTTCAAACACTATTTCAATGCCACTATGATTTTAAGATAAAATGCCAAGAAGAATCAACCTGTAAATATTGAATATCTGACTTAAATTAATCAGATATTTACATAAAACAGTGTCAATGACGAGCCTAATAACAGGATAATTGCCCAAAATCATCAAATAACAAATTCCTTTATTTATTACCATTGTTGACCATTACAAGTAACATATGGAAAATAGTAAAAATTAGGATTGGCAGGAAATTATAAAGAGATTAGAATATTTTAACAAAATATCAAAACAATCGAAATCACATCATGCAGATACATGTGTTTTTAAGCGAGTTTGATTAGTGAAAATCATGCGTTTCTGTACGACCAATCTGCGAAAATGAGTTCAAGTGTAACATCGTATCCAGTAATTTTAATAATTATTTTGACATCTTTCTACATCTTTCAACTATCTTTAAGTGCGAATCGTTATGTATTAACAATTGAGCGTATTGCAGCCGAGTCGTTTAACAAAACAATGTTGAAGATCTATGATATTAGAACATTTAAATACAACAGAACTACTACTTCTTTTAATTTTACAGGGGAAACTACTATGCCAATCTACTCGATGATAGTAAAATATATTTGATGCAACTAATGTTAATAAAAGCTCCTGAAAAGAAATATGTTTTTATATTTTAGATACATTATTCTCTTCACAAAAAGTCACAACAGGAATATAAACTTACAGCAGTGCAAGGTACACTCGATGTATGTCAAATGATGAAATTAAATATTTACGGTCTGAGGGAGTTATTTAAGAAGCACGCAGTCGTATCCGTAACAAGTTGTCCAATTCAACCTGTAAATGTTGCATCACTTAAATTATTCACAAAAAATTAATGATTTTATATTATAGAAGAAGTATATGTACACGAACGGAGTACCGGGACGATTAGAGAAATTTCCTCCTTTATTACCGTCAGGGGATTTCAAATTGAATTCACAGATTTATGCAAACGACGCGTGGGGCGCCACTTTTAACATGTTTATTAATATTAAATACCAATAACTATTGCAACCTGCGTGTAAAAGCATGTATTGAAAAGCCTGTAAAAAAATTTAAATGGAATTTTTTATATGGCAATGGACAGCTAATAAAATGTCGATAAGTGCTGAATAATTAATGAAATTCCGGTTAGTTAAGGATTTATAACTGTGACAAGATACAGTGGTACCTCAACATACGAGTGACCCAATTTACGAGTTTTTCGAGATACGAGCTCTCGAGCGGGCGATATTTTTGTTTAAGATGCGAACAAATTTTGAGATACGAGGAATCGCA
>JARJDV010010651.1:0-163706 GCA_030264675.1 Anaulacaspis nigra | reverse complement strand
GCCAAGCTGGATAGGAAATTAGTACGCGAAATCAAAGCTTGCGCTGATCCCGAGGATCCTTACGATACCATTACGGGTAAAACAATGGCCACAAGCGATTTCTACGAAGGTATTGAAGTGATTTGAGCCCAAGTGCAATGTTGAAATAAACAAAGTAATTGTTTAGGTCAAGGGCGATTGGACGGTGCATTCTGCGAGTACAATGAGCAGGACAAAATCGACTACCTGACAAAACTTCACGACCAAGGTGTGGTGAACATTGAGATGGAAGCTACTGTCTTTGCTGCACTTACTCACCATGCCGGGATTAAAGCAGGAATCATTTGTGTTGCGTTTTTGGATCGCTTAAAGGGAGACCAAGTGAGTGTCGTTTGCCTAAAGACGCTAATAATTCCTACACTCATTTGTGTTGTACTCGCGGTATAATAAGAGCGCTACTTTTGTAGGTCTCGACGCCAAAGCAAGTTCTTAATGAATGGCAATTGCGACCACAAAAGCTAGTTGCGCGCTACATCAAGCGTTATCTGTAAATGAAAGGCTGACCTTCGAAGGACTTGGATCGATTGCCGTTATGAGCCCAAGATGGTTCAAGTTAGTTCAACAGGAGTCACAGACCTTCGAGTAATTAACTGCGCTGCCAGTCTTATCTAAGAAGGCAATTAAATACTTTTCCTATTTGTTTGCTGCCATATACAACTGATATTTTCTTGTTTCTATATGTGTATACACGTTTATTAAATTATAAAAAAAAAATTATTGTATGTGTTCAATGCCTAATTAATATTAACATACATAAAGATTATCAAATTTGCAACCAAAATATATGAGAAAGTAACTTGCAACACATATCAATCACAAGTTCAACACCGATAATTATTCATAATCTCAGTTAACTCTTTACTGAATGCAATTGAAAAATATTTAAATGATTTCTTTCAACTATCAGCATCCATTGAACTTAGATGATTGATTATCAATGCAATTGATGTTAAATATGCAATTAATGCCAAATTAATATCAAACGTTGACGATATTATTATTATCAAAGTGACTTAATTAATTTAACTGTTCTCATTTCGCAAGATTTATACAATAATAATAGATAGGATTTTTAAAATTTGGTGCTAAGTTTAGCGATGCGTTTAAACAACGATTTGATAATAAATGATTTCATAGAACTTGATCAATAACCAATAATTATTGATTATCATGTATGTTAAATAGCACACATCATAGTTTTGTTATTATTGAGATTGTACGCTTTAAAATAGAATAACGTTACACTCGTTGTTGAAACTATATTTATGCAAACAAAAATTATACTAAGGTGTGAATATTATGTATTTACTATTTAATGAATTAATTCAACCAATAAATGTTGTTGTTTCATACGTTCCAGGCTCATATACATAGTTATAAACAACACACTACGTGTTAAATTTGTGTAGTGAATTTGCATTGTTAAACTGGCATTTATATTTACCAAGGATATTATTTATAAAGGATTACGAACTAAAGCTCACAAATTTAACGCACCCGGCAAAGATATTCTAAGATTCAAAAAATAAGACATGTATCGCAAGGCGTATCGTCTGAAAATTTCAAAACGTTTTAATAGATGTGTGAATTGCATTTAACCATTCAAGAATTAAGTTATTGGCCAGCAAAAATAATTTATTATAATAAAATCTGTCGAATGCTGGCAGCATATTGTGTATAGAAACAATAAAAATCAAATTATAAAAAATTACGTGAGCCTTATCTATAACCTCACAAAGTGAAAATTAACTTACTTATTATTTAATTTTATAAATTGTTTTTCGAAGATTATGACGCGTGAAATTGAATACTTAAATAAAAAATTTAATGATCGTTACGCTCGAGATGAAATTTTTTTATTGTTTCAATTATATTAATAATATCGCGTACTTCTGATATTCAGCGCAATAATTGTTACACCTGGCCCACCTTGTTACTATTCAGCCTGGTGTAAGCCCTTTTTAGAGATATTGAGGTCATTTACAAATCGAATGGCAAAAATGCTTCAAACGCAAAAATCCTTATACTAGTTACCACGAATGGAGTGAGGGCGCGCCACCTGTTATGTACGCATTACTCCTCGAAATTTAAAATGTATAAATTTTATACACTCATATCTCTGGATCTACATGTTGTAATGCTGGCATTTTCTCAGGGGTTATAAATAATTTAATATACTTTCAAGCTGTGTAAGAATTATTTCAGTATCTGTTATAGTTTTCAGGAAATTTGAGATAGTATATGGGGCAATATTTGTTTTGCTCTGAAGTAGCTCATTATTTACTAAGTTAAATTCAACCACACTTTCAACACCAATCTTAATTCTATTAATATAAAAATTACTTCTTCATTATCTAAATTGTAATCTGAGCTCCTATAAACAACATATTCTTTTAAATTCATCGGCAGAAAACATTTGAAACCGCTCCTTAAAATTGCGTACTTATTTGAATAATTATTTTATGGTTTTCATTTTGTTTTGGCAAATGCCTCGCTGTGTCACACCCATCTTTTATTTGTGCCTTTCATATTAGTCACTAGAGGTATTGAGTAAGACTTACCTCGATATATTTGATTTGTGTAAAACTCACCATTCTTACCTATTTTCTCAACTTACTTTTGCTTTCGATTGTTGATATCCTCTTATAGTTACCTTTAATAGTGCCATTTCCTAAATTTTGCTGTTGATTATCTTGGATGATTCGCTATTAAAAAATATTTACAATTCGTACAAGTTTCAAATTACAACAACAATAATTTCTATATGCGTTTTGCGCGTTTCTCTACAATTCAAACGATGAATCCAAATAGTAATTATATATTTATTTTCGTATTTGGCATTTAGGCATATCGATGCCGAATTACATCGTTGCAATGCCAAGTTGTAAACGATAGTTTTGTTTTACTTAAGTGGCCAAGCAATTTAAATGCATTTTACTATGTGTTTAGTGCAAAATTAATCGTGTAAAAGATTCGATCACTAGATGAATTCAATATCCGCATATACAAAAGAATTATATAAAATACAATTGCAATTAGTAAGTAGGGAATCTAAAATCTTATAAAAAATCAGATAATACCAGGATAGTTAACAAATTAAGTTGAAATGTTCAATAATATACATGTGTAACGTAATTTTTTGTTTGTTTAAATAAAAACTAACTAATGCATTGCGGAACTGTACACTACTAATCTATGATTAACTTTACAATAATATAACATTCCCTAGCGAAGTAATAATCAATATATAATTTAATAAAAATGGAACAAATCGATACTTAATAAATTATTTCAATGCGTACTAAAAACGCAATTACCAATCCTAGATTGTTTTGTCTGCTTCGGTTAGCACGAGAAAAAGAATTAAATAATACAACTAGTAGTCTCACGTGTTTTCTCTTTGCCTGCAACACTCGATCTATACGATTCATAGAAACTATAAATAAAATAATATAACATTACATAGAATTGATTACAACTTAACAAATAATTCATTATTACCCCAAGAGTGAAAAGTAGTCAAATTGCAATTTGTAACTAGTAAAAATCCATTTATACTAGCCAATAAGTAAGTGTTTAAAATTAATAAACTATTTAATAGGAAAAAGAAAACGTTAATATTAACGTAATTAATTAGTATCAACCTCTAATCTAATCATTTCTTCTAAATTTTTATCATATAAATTTCTTCATCTTTCATCATAGTAACCAAATATTGGCGTTAACAGCTCAACAATTATAATTCAAACAATTAATATAATCAATGCTAACGATGACGAGTGATGGTATTATAAAAGGAAAAAGTTTTAAACTCTTTCATTCAAATTGATTGCACGTAATTTTATAAAAATTGTAATTATCTTCTTCAATTAATCCCGAAATTAATTAAAACCCTACATGCGTGTAGCCCGTAAAAGAATATTTTCTCTTTTTCTCTCTTTGATTATCTATTAAGGCACTGTTTCTGAAATAAACTCTCAAAGTAATGGCTCACTTTGTCTAATCGGTGTAAATGTTATTCGTATGATTCGTTTAAATATTAATGGTGTTATTAATTAATACTGGATTCAAATTTGCCATAAATTTACTTTGACAGTTATTTTACTTATTCGCTAATTAATTCGAAAATGTATTAATTATTTACTAATAATGAAAAACCCTGAATTTCATCTTCTGTATGCGAACCTACAACTAATCTCTATGTTTTTCTCCGCGGTTAATTATTATTATTTAAAAAACAAACTCTAGCACTTATACTAATTTGTTTATAGTCTTTTGCATCCTGAATTTCATTATGCAAATAAATATCATTAAGTACAAACAGCTATGAAAGATATGTACTTAACTATTTATCTCTAAATGACTTTTAATAAATGTTTCAAAGTGATACAAAAACCTAACAACTTTGGTTCTTTATGGAATGGTAATAATTTACGCTAAATTGCAGATCACTTGCAATGTCGTAACATATTCGTATAAGTTAATTAGCCCCCCAGCAATAATTCAATATATAAATATATAATCTCGCTATTATACTATGTATTAACTCATTAGTTATTCAATATTCGACGGAATGCAATTTGTGTGTGTATATATATTATTCAAAAATAATAAGTATGTATGACTTGAGTACTCGCGGTTCTTCTCTATTATTGATATTTGTAAACTATTTTACGTTTACTCAAATGTCTCTCATACATCAATCAACCTATTACCTAATTCTCTCGTGTTATTTTCTTTTTTAGGAAGACCCATTCGTATTACCATCATTTTTTAATGGGAAACGCAACGCATATTTGTACTATGTTGTTTCTTGTTTTACTAGTGGATTGTCGGGAAACTTATGACCCAGTGAATAGTCAGCAATGTTCATTAACAATGAAAAGAAAAGCAAACCCTTATTGGGTACTTACCCCTTAATCCTTGATGAGCCACTCCTTGAATGATGGAAAGAAAGAAGACGAACGAGAACACTACTAAAGATTGAGCAACTTGATTTATCACTATAACTTTTTTGAGCATTGAAGACGAAAGGGGGTACCCCCAATCTCCCACTTGCTTTTAGTTATAATTGTAAATCCAACTACTTAATCTTTAGCAATATTCTCCTTCTTCAATTTCATCTTCCCAGATTTCAACGAGAACCCATCAAGGAAAGGATGAATACCCCATATGAATTTTTACATTGATTAATAGAAAATATGATCATGACTTTCCCGACGATCCATTAAATATTCGTGGCGATATTTGGCGCATACTTTGTTTGCACTATTAATTAGTTCTTCTTAACTAAATGCGGATGTGTGCGAGCGACAATCGCCTGCAATTTAGCCAATTGCGTGAGCAAATTCGTATTGTTACCTTCGAGCGTTTGAATTTGCTTGCGATAATCGCTATTTTCACTAACTAGAATTTCTACTTTCCGTTCTAGCTGATCCATGTACTCTTTCTTTTTTCGCCGGCTTTCTTGCGCTGATATCTGTAATTCAAAGCAGGATTGTTTAAACATGAATCACTCGTGCGATCGACGATTTTGCACACCTTATTCTTAATTTTCCTGCGGATTTTCTTCAGCGACTTTTCTTCGGCTTTGGTCAATGGTAGCTTGGTTGGCACTGGATATCCTTCGGCGATCAGGGTGCGCTTTTCCTCCTCGGTGAGCGTTAAAATGCCTGTGGAACCCTTCGGTTGTGTGCTAATTAAAGGCGTGTGTATAGGCTGCCTCGTTGTGGAGCCATGGTGTGTAAGGATAACTCTTGTTCCCGAACTGGTTTTCGTTCGGATGAGACCGGGAGAGGATGGTTGACTGACAGACATTGATGATACCGTGACATTATCCTCGCTCTCCTCGCTGCTCGAGCACGATGGCGGTGTGGGCGGCAGGTGGAATACACTCATATTGTTTGGATCGACTTTGATGTTGATTTTTGGTGTCAGTTCCAAACTATTACTCGTAAAGATGTTGTTCGCTGCCGTCAGCATGATATTACAGTTCTTGAGCACACCCTTTGGAACCTCGTCGCTCGCGAAGCTCGTGCTGAAGAAATCATCGACGTTTGGCTTGACATCGATCTGTGTTTCAAAGATATGCTGCGGGGACGATGGACACGACGAATGCGTACTGTCTGTTTCACTGTAAGGCTCGTCTTTGATTTCTATTTCTTCGTGCAGCCGTTCTCCGCACGCAGCATTCATGGATATCGCTGGGAAACATTCCTCATCCATATCTAAACACGCATTATTGTAAGTCTGCCCTATCGTGCAAGTGTATGCAATGTTACCATCAACTTTGTGGTGGGATATTGGTGAATCTGGCAGCGAATCTCCATCGGAAGCTAAGCTATACGAATGTTCGGATTTGATTGGTCTTGTGCCCAATATCGCATCGGTCATTAATTTATCCTGCAGTACTACTTCTGTATTTGGTAAATCTTTTTCGAACAAATTCCAATCGGTTAAATCGTTGCCGGGATTCAATCGCAACACATCCTGCATCGTCTGAAAAGAAACACATATTAGTACATGTGCTCAAGTCATAAATGAAACGCATGATTCTATTATTAGTGTTCCAACTTCAAACACATCAATGACATCAGAGTTGAAACCATTCGCAAATAAACCGTTATGTTAAATACTTGAGCCGCATTCCTGCTGGTCGCACACGATGTTATCAGATAATCGAATATTTCATGTGAAGAAATTTCGATGAAAAGTAGTTCAAACTGTTGCAAATATTATGTACGTATATGGGAAAATGTTATAGCTAAAAGCAAAGTGAAAGGTGGTTCTGCAATGCAATGGCAAGGTGAAGGTTTCGGCAATCACCAAAGCGTGCGAACGGATCGTGAAAGAAGTGTGTTGCGCGCATTCGCGTCTTAAGTGCGAGATCATCCAACTTCCAATACGAGTACGTTGACATTACTTCGATGAGTATGAGTATATTTCGACAGCATTTTTTCTTCCCGACTCGCTTATGTGTCAGCCTGTTATAGAGCGTTAAGTGCATAGAATACCAAAAACAGACCCTCAACGCGCTGCGCGTTATTTCAATTAAAATTTAAATTCGATTAAGAGTTTATGATGCGTTACACGTGCTGTTAGCTTCACGCAACGCAGGCCATGCGACGATGAGTGTGTAACACAACAAAAATCCATTGAAATTCCACATTCTTTTCAGTTTTCTGTGATTGCAACGCACTGGACAATTCTCATTGCGTTCCAATGCGTTACACCTCCTTCTTCATGCGTTTACGACCGGGCCAAACCATCGAGGAATCGAAGAAGGACTGTTGGAAATGAATTCTGCCCACTTGCTTCTTGGAATATTTATAAGCTAGAGTCCATTGACACCAACAACAAATATAGATAACTTTTAGCTTTTCGTCGCAACTTTGCTGAAATTACTTAATCTCGATGAACCAAAGCGCGCAATAGCTAATAAAGTACTTGATAATTTTCAAGCATCTAAATATAAACACAAGTTTGCTATGCCTTGAACCTGCACACGAAGAGGCCATCAACCCAAATGTTTGAACAATCATTTACGACATTTTGCAAGTTGAAGAAGCAAACCATAGCGGTTATATAATTAACATATGTTAAGTGCGCTATAATGAAAAGTCTAAAATGATAAGTAAATAAATAAATAGGTCCAACCGAATTCAATGGTGATAACCGGTCGAAGCGCGCGCTTTTAACAGGAAGGAAGTGAGTCTTTTATACTAAACGATGACAGTTTAAGATAATCCGAAACGTATTGTTATCACTGCTAAATTGTACTATAGTAATTATATTCTCATTCAAATGCCAACGTAGACGATAAAATATGGATGTCAAATATGCTTTAATCAAATTATTCCACGCTGAACAAACTGGCGCTCGTTGGTTGCTAGATTGCATTGAAGTTAGTAGCTTATTAAAGCTATTATAACGAATAATAACAGAATCATGACGTTCTAATGCTTGAAGAATTAAAACGTAGCAAAGAATACGAGAAAAAATGGGAATGAGAGTCAAACCATGGTGAAGAACTAAACGGAAGTTGAACGACCGTACAGAAACCCGCACACCCATGCATACCATCGCGAGCATAACGCGTGCAAACGGCGGTAGCCAAGCAATAAATAACTGAAGAACCAGACACAATACGGCCGTACATTCAGCATTTCAGCGTATCTAAATTGTTGATACAATTCGCCAATTGTGCAATTTCGGCCATCTTGGCGTTCAAGTAAAGTCAATTCGAAATTGAAATGCGATGCGCGCATCAAGTGCGTACGAAATGTAAGACTAAGCAGAAATCGCTCGCTGAATTTTAATCGCGCAAGGTGAATGAATTATTAATTTATAAAAGCGCTGCAAAAAAACACCAGCGTGCACAAATTGTTGTTCGTCGATGTTTCTGGCTTGCGTAACGGTTGAGCTAGCACCTATGCGGTCTAAATATTTGTAATTGCACTTTTTTACTTGAACGGTAAACATTTTGCGCACTCGCTAAGAATGCGACCACTAGTGTCGCAAACTTGTCAAGAAAGCGCGCATACGATAATTTCCTATCGGCGACACACTAATAATACATGTTTTAATTGATAATGACAATCTATTCCTGTCCAATCTCCTACTACATGTGACGAGTAGTTATCTTATCCGGAGCGCGATAAAATTTGGAATAATTACAGTACAAAAGTCATTCAATTATTCAATTAGCATGTCAAAAAATAGGCTAATAAAATAAATTGATTTACAATCACGAGCAAAGTGAATAAGGCTATTCATTTGAATGTGAATATGGCGCTGAAGAGAATCTCATGTGAAATCTAGTTGGGTCGAATGAAATTACGTTCCGTATTCCGCAATGGCAAAAGAGCATTTTCCAGATGATCAAACCGGCAACGCATTGCAAACGACACGTAGTGTGTACGAGCAAATGTGATAAATCTATTCCGGCGCGTGGGTGCGAGGAACGCTGGCGTCATTCACTATCACTGTCGTCAACTAAGCCGCTGCCGCCGCCCGCGCCCAGGAAAAAGTGTGCCACAATATTTACGCGTGTGCGCACACCCAAAGCTACCCTCGATTATTGGATGAAGCGAGTCGATAATGAATTTGGCCTTTTCCATTATGCCGCGCAAGTTGTTTATTATGCGGGCGGCTTGCGTACTTGCCCTAAGACTGCTTCAAGTACATTGCGTCACGAGGGAAGCGAGCAACAGGCTTCAAAGACATTTTACGTCATCTCAATGTCCATTCACGCGCTGAACACTTGCAGCCACCCACACTGCTCGTGCTAAATTTAGAATCTCAATGGTTTTGACGTTAAGTTGCTTGCAACTCTTCAGTTTTTACGCCATGGAACAAACAACAAATAATTAGGTTTACTCTATCTTTAGACATTTACGAGAGATAATAAATTATATTATTGTTGTGTACCTATTAATAGCATCGTGGAGAATAAATATTTTTAAGCTTCTTCAGCCTCATTAACGCCTGCAATAAATATGTTTCTTTGCTCATCGTCAATTAACATTTTCTCGCACAACTCGTTAGGTCATTAAAAAAGCGTGCTGATATTCAAATAGTGGAAGAACTTTCATTATGCATTAATCCGTGTGGATTTCCGCAAATTTCTAATTAAATTGCCATATTAGCAGCCATGATACGTGTGTGTCAAATAATAATAACGAAGAATATAAACACTTTCTCAGGCGGTAATTATATTGCACGCCAGTTGGAATAAATCAAGTTAAAATGCTCATATTTTCGCGATATTCATATGCGATTTCCTTGAGTTTCAAACGCAAGTTCATACCATGGAAAATCGCTCGGTTATCGTGAGCGTTATCACCGATCATTTCGAATGAAAACCATATGGTGATTGGGTGGGCATTGTGTCGTGTGGCCTTATCCATTTGTTCGATGGAAACGGTGCGTGAACGTCAATTCATAGCACACGCGTGTTTGCTACGAGAGAAGCAATTATTAAACAAAATGGAAAGCTATACCTCATGCAATTTTACAACTTTTTATTCGCGAAACATCCTAATACTCTTAACGCATTTTGTATATCGTGTTTTTTGGCTTCAATCGGCTGAAATACGGCGTTCAATTGAAATGCAACGCGAAAATGGAGAGTAAAGAAATATGGTCATAGCATAATGAAACAACAAAAAATTAAGTTAATTATAAGTACGTATTGTTATCAATGCGTGCTTATCAACGCGACTTGTGTGTAGTCTTGACACACGTCTTAAACCATTCTGAAATGTTAAATTTGTATTTATCTATGTGCAATTGTTTCTTTTTGTATGCTTTTTATTTTGCGCGCGGCGAGGAAAAATCAAACAAATGCGCAACAATGAAAACAGCGCATTTCATGAGCGCGTTTTTTTTTGGGTAAATTGTGAAATCACGTATAGCACGAACTCAGCAATTTGTTTAATTATTGCAGCAACAGGCCAAACAAGCGCACGACTATAGACAAATATGTACGAGTGTATAAATAATTAATTTCTTATGCTCGACTTTTAGCCGTCACTTTTTTGCACTCACTCGTATTTGCACATTTTATATTTACCACTTTTTGATATTTGTGTATCTATTTACAAATAATATTTTTTCACCTTCGTATCTTTATTGCCGTATTTTGCAAATGTAAAAATGCGCTGGACGTTTTCATTATTCAATAATGCAAATGCGTTTGCGGTAAATTACGCTGAAAATTGACGAAATTATCGATATTTCAGTCTGGCATTTGAAAGGAATGTGAATTTTCTTACGTTCGTTCGGAAATGATTTTCAAAACTTTGAGGTAATTACATTCGACTTATGCTTTGAACTAAGTGGATTACGAACGAATGAAAAAGTTTGTAAGACTTCAACAGCAATTTACTGTGTATTTTTCAAATGTCTTCTAAAAGCGTTTAAAACTAGTCATTAATGAGATACAAATAAATGAGCCGCGGCGAAAAAAAAATACTTGAATTTCCTACGCGAGCAAAACAGTAAATGTTTTGTATCCATAAACTTTTCTTATCATAATATGAATGCAAACCTATAAATTACAACAAGAAACAAAGCACTATGTGCATCATGCAAGTACAAATTATACAAACGTCTCACTATTTGCGCACTGCATTTACAATATCAAGTATTCTGCTGTGAAAGTGAGTGATATTGATTCATTCACGAGCAAATGACATTTGTTGGAATATGTTATTACCACTCAGGGGGTTCAGAAATCGACTTGATTGTAATCAATACAAATTCGGTCAAGAATTAAGTTAACTATGTTTTTCATTCACGCCCTGCATTGAATTTTTTGCGTAAAAAATGTTTATACGTGACTATAAATAAAATAATTGCGGGAGTTAATAATTCAACACCACTATGAAACAATAAAAAGTTAATCAGTGAATACTTAACTGTACATAAATAGGTAGTGCATGCAGGTTTCGTACACCCACATAAATAACACACGGAATAAGCTAGTAGCAAACGGCGCATATGTTGCATTTAAACATTCAATAGCTGCTTCAACTTTATTGATTGCGCTCTATGGATTCGCTATTCATACCGTAAAATGCAATCAAGTTGTTCCTCTCTCAAGGTTGCGGACTTTCTTCCGGAACAGCGCGGCCAAGAGATTGTTCGAGAATCGTAATCAAAGCGTGAATAATGAATACAAATGTGATTATAACATGAAATCTATGATGAACCTGATAAGCGTCGTCTGTCTGTATCGAGTGATTTGCGGATGAGTACGGGGCGTGAGAGTGAAGCGCATTTCGCTCGATGCGAGCGCAACTTTCCAATCGACTCTCTCGACTTGTTTAAGTTCATTATTAAACACTACTAATTATAACGCGAACGATTCACGTCGAGTGGAAATGCAGATTTTACTAATTGTTTTCAATATTGCCATTTGCAATATTGAAATGCGGCGAATTGCGTTTGCTAACTTTGCATTTCTTCTGCTCTTTCGTTTTTGCGTCATTGACCTAGTCGTTGTTTGAACGGTATAGCTTTTAGCCGCTTGTTCGTGTAACTTATTCACCTTGCAAAATAATATTCCCAGCTGCAAGCGAGCGAGCAAAGTTGCCAGATAACTTTCTAATTATTGCGCATCTCGTCTATCTGCATACGAAACAGCAGCAACAAATCTAATCATTTCAATTTTCATGCATAAAATCGTACGATATTTTTTGCACTGACATTTGACTTTTTTTCAAGCCGCACCACGTATCTGTCGAGTACGGGCAAGGCTGATATGTGCGCTCATTAAAAAATGCGAAAAGTGACTTAGCAGTCGATACCCACTTAGATAATACCAATATATTTGTTGGAGCTGCATAATTATAACGAAAAATATACACACGTAGATAAAGTGCCATCGCAATAACTTGCTGCTTATCGACCCAGCTCGTTATCAATTGGGTTTGCAATGGGCTGCAAAATACGAACCACATTCAGCCGTACGTGCTGTACTAAAATATGTAAGTGCCTACTTTCCTATACAGTTGTGATTCAAGTTTTAAGTATTACTAAATAATATTTCAAAAGATTTCTATTTTGATTCATATTAATGAAGAATTCTAGTTGTATAAACTTTTTAAATTTTTAAATTATCTCCATAGAATCAAAAGTTATAATTATTTAATTGCTTGCATGTAATTTATATGGAAGCAATTAGGAAAAGAAATTTGGACCTACGAAGTATACAAGAAATAAGAGCGATATATAAACAAGCGCTCGGTTGTTAGGGACGCTTAAAATCACCTTAGTTACCATGCATGTAAATGCCTTAAGAGCCGCCATCATGGATTTTTTAACAGTTTATTAGCCAATCAGCGTCAAGCTGCATACGGGAGCCTAAATCAACTTTTTCATATGTTATGGTTCTATGCATTAATATAATACTATAGTAATATTAATCAAATCCAGAAAATTTGAAAGCTCTATAGCTTTTTTATCTTTATAGATGAATTTTAATTTTTGTACATTATTTAAAATTAATTGAACTTCATTATAATATCGGCGTAATAATTTATAAATTTTATTATAGTAGTAAAGATTTGAAACAGCGAGGTCAGACATTTTTCTTTGAAATCTCCTTGATTTAAAAATAAAAGAATATTAAGATGTACTTATTGTATAATTACAGACCGTGTATTAGACATGTTCTCAACTTTTCACGTTCTAAAATTAAACGAGTAATACTTATAAATGCATAAAAGTCTAAATGAGTTTTACAATAAAAGATTAACACATTTGAACAGGTAATAAAAATAAAGCAGTCAGGTACTACTGATGAATTTCAGTTAAGTGAAACTGCTTTAAAATCACAGTCGTGTTTGCAATTACCTTATTTCCTGTCGTTTAAGCTAATGTAGATATCTGACCTTATTTCCGGTACTTTGATAAATTGTAATAAATTCTTAGAATGCTCCAAGTACCTCGTGTACTTGATGTAATAATATTTCTGAGAAATGTACGCGACAATTTGTCATATAAAAATATTTCAGTGACTGGCGCTTATGAAAATCTATTTTCTATTTTTCTTTACTATTTTTTAATAGTTAGTGAAAAACGTGATTAGTTCTTAACAGGAGATTATGTCACCGAAGTGCAGTGAGTGGAACTTGAAAATTTCTTTTAGAGTTAAAGTTGAATGGTGAATTATGTCAGGAAATTGACAAACTCTCAACTACTTTTGCGAGCTCATAATTTTCTTGTAAAGTTGCGCTAGTGGAAATTACTGAAAACGTTTATGAAACTATTTGAAACTTCAATTAACAATTGATTAGCAACTAATTGAAACGTATTACATGATACTTAGTAGGTTTACTAGATATGTGAAAGGTTTAAATACCAAATAACTGCATATAAATGATACTCGTTTATGTGCGTTTGGAATTTAAAATATGCAAGACATTCAAACCTCCTTTGAATTTATGGATAAATCAATGTATCGATAATAAAGCGCATGGAAATATTTGACCTGCACCTTGCCAAATATTTTCCAATAATGATCCATCAATCGATTTAAATGTACGTACGTTGAAGTAGAAATGCGCGTGTCTAATTTCAAGTTGTTCGACGCTTGATTATATGAATTGAGTAAGTAAGTTAATAGTAAAACAACGTTAAAGCAGTTAAACTATTGCTTCGTTAAAGTACCTGTGCGAGCATTTTCTTTGCGGAATTCAACGTACGCATCCGGTAAGCGATGGCTGCCTTCCGAAAAGGTCAAAAACGGAATTTACGTTCGCGTGTCGTCGCGGCGAGAAATTCGAAAAGTCGACCGTGAACTTGCTGTTCGTAGTTTTCCTTCTTGTGCTAAAGGAACTGCTTGTTGGACAGGCGAGTCGATTGCATAACCTGTTCCTGTCCGCTGCAGCAGTTAAAGAACTCATGCAAGCGCGCACTTGTTGCGTCCTCGTCTTTCGTACGGTTCAATTAACTCGCGATATGATGCTATGCATTCGACGCTAATTAAATACATGCATCGAGACAAAGTGTCTCATTCCGCAGAGCGCCAGAAGCGTTTCGTGCTCCTTCCTTTCTTTTGCGCAAAAAGTGTTAGAGACATTCTCCGATCGCACTTCGTATGCCGGTGACGTCAATTCATAGAAGTTGCGGTAAAGACAAGTTTCCCACATGGCAGTCTTGTCGCATTGCTGAATAATTGCTCATGTAGGTGATTTCTCTTCAGCAATCCGCGAACGGCCGCGGCGTGTCTTCATTGGAATTCAACTATCGTACCGTACATTTATTTATTTGCCGCAAGTGAGTGTCCGAACCAACGAACACCGACGAGCCAGTGACCTTGGCCGTGGTTCTCCACACATTCACTCACTCACTCACTACTCACTCATTGACCATCATCATGATCATCATCACGATGATGTGTGCTCATCGTTGTTGTTTTTTCAGTCCCCACATCCTTAAACATCGATCGCTTACATATTGGAAATAACCGATATCTATTAACATTCTTTCTCAGAAAGAGACTTGAATGGAGATGGCATTTTATTACTTATCACGAAACTTTTCGAAACTTTCCGTTTTTTCATTACGAATTTAAATATGGAAATTACCGGCATCGTAGTAATCCTCCGATTAAATGATTAATTATTTTTTCTACGTTATCTTGAATTGAGACAAATAATAACTTATTCATGAGTATGACATTCTAATAAGGCGCGCACGTGTGACTTTTCAGCATCATATTTTACACATTTTTCTACAAGTGTTTAATGTCACTTGCCCGAAGAGCACACACACTTAGTGTTTTATTGTATTAATCGCGTTTAATGATAATATGACTCAGAGTGAAATACTTTCCAAAGAGAAATCGACATTAGCATACGCCATTATCTAATAACTTACGAATGCTGTGCGGTGGTGCTGCCAATAAATAGTAAACGTTCATATTCGCAAAGGTCAGCGTTAGGCATGCACAAGTCTGTTTTTTATAAATCATAACATTAGTTAAACTGGTTTATAAATGTATTAGCACGATTGTAATTCTCAAAGGCATTCGCGTCGGTCTTTTACTGTCTTCGATTAAGTTTATTGCATTGTTCGTCGGTTTACGGTAAACGCTGGGGAAAAAAGTTATCAATGCGATTCAAGTGAGGCATGAAATGGAACGGCCCCGATATCGATGGATGATGATGATGATGATGCCAATAGGTGGTACGTCATTGGCGTCAATGAGGTCAGACGCTCACAAAGCGTATTCATCATTCCTCCATTGAGCCATAGAGACAATTTCTGCACATAAGGTTTCAATCTCGCAATCGCAATCGCAATTCAGCTAGTTAAATACATTCATTTGAAGCCTTCGACCATTCGTCGTCATTACTAATTGACCCATATTGGTGCGCTTCACTCTGAGATCATACGCGCAATCTGTGGCAAGGAGAGCAACCGATTCGAAATAACGTTTTGTTTAAATTCAATGTCAATGTTGCAAGTGCGCTATTTATAGGTGTGTTAATGCAGCTGCAAACACACATGAGTTCATAGTACATGGAAATTTACTATGCCACTCTCAATTCTTAATCAAAGTACAATAGTACAAACAATATTGAATCATGCATGATTGCTCATTTCTTGGCGATTCCTTAAGAAGCGCGCGCTGGTTGTGATTCATTTTTCATACTCGGGTAGGTTTATAACTGTAAAATCCTAAAAAAGTCTTGGAGCTTCCTCGAGTCGTACTCCTTGCGTTCAGTTGTCTCTAATAATAAATATGACAAGTGCATTTTTCACTCGATGAAATGATACATCCGTTATGTAATTAAATGAAATGTATAGTATGATGAATGCACTATTGATAATTCGTATCTCGTATAGTAGTAACATTATGTAAGCGAGTGCACTCAATTGAGAGAAACTGTAAGACTGATAAGTAGTAATACTGGCACTGATAATGCGAGCAAGTTTAGTTTTATCACTCAAGCGTTCATAAACTGGAATAACTCAATCCTGCTTTTTTGGCTGACACTTGTCGTGGATATCGTAAAATGTTATCACGAAATTATTTATAAGGTTTTTACCCATTGCTGGTATTTACACCAAGTTACAAAAATATTCAAGAAAACCGCAGCAGTTGCTTTCGCATCTGGAATTTTGCCATTACTTAATCGAATTTCCGAATACGTTAAATTGTGATTCTGCAATTGAGTCTTGCATCTTTCGATAATTAATGTGATTTAAATTAATTTAAATTATGGATGTTATCATAATTATGCATAAATAAAATTCAGTCATGTCATAACATACCGGCAGAAATATAATAATTAGTCGCAAATGACATTGTTATTGTAAAATAAAACATATCCCATAAATAAACTACGCGTCATTAATGCCCGACACATGAATAAAAGCAATTGCTTTATTTTCGTTATCCGGTGTGACTTTGAAAAATTATTTTTAAAAGAACATACTCCGTGATAAATATCCTGTTTGATTCGATCGATTTATTTTTAAATTTTCTAGAAAACTAACGAGATAAAAAATACGTTCGTTATCAATCTATTGAAAATATTGCATCATCGCATTATTATTATTTTGCCAAAATTGTATAGAAATGCCTCAATTGTGAGCAGCAAATACAAAACTAATACGAGTAGGAAATAAACAATTAAGATAAAAGTTATAGAAAATATGAAATGGTTGTTGTTGCACTCAATTGTTGTTACAAAATAAATGAAGCTTTGTGATGGCAGAACGCGAACGTGATAATAATGGAACGAAATTTGAAAGAAACAGCAAATTATTTTCAAAATTAAAAATTTGCGTGACGAAAATACTCGCTCATTTTAGAAAAGAAATAAATGACTTGCAATAACTTCACTTACGGACGAATGCATCAGAAGAATAATATTTTCCAGTAGAAAGTTTGCCCCACACGTATCACAACTTGCATATGAATTGTTGTCGTAGGTTTAACAATTGAGCGGTGCAATAAAGCCTAATAAATTGTTAAATTATTTAAAAATTAATTATGTTCTCCCACATATAAGGCATAACTCAATCCTTTCAATCGTATCCGTTTTCGCAATTTATAGTCCTGAAATTTAAACAACTTTCACGAGTAATTTTAGTACATCATGAACTAAGTTGTACTTATCTATTCCGAATAGTAAATTATAATTTCAAACGTATAGAAAAACCGTTGTTATTGTGTCCTTGTTATGTAATTTTGAAATATAATAATTGTCAACTTTTTTTTATCTCATCCAACAAGGATTTTTAGGTGAAATTTAAATAGTCCATGCTCTCCTCAGCTTGAGAAAATAGCACACGTGCTATTAACTGTCTAAACACAAGCGTAAACCTCAAATAAAAATTAAAATCAAGATAATATTATCATGCACTGCTCAACTAGGTTTAAAGTTTACGCAATAATCGTAAAAATTCACATTCAATCGGGCATTGAATACGTTGTTGATCATTTGCGTGCGCAATTTGTCTGCAATTGGTCATTGTTGGGCTTAGTGAAGCTTATCGCGATAGATTATGTAGTCATATGAAAATTGAATATTATCTAGGTACAATTGAAATGCAAGTAACGAGCAGTAGGTAAACACATTAAAATATAATTTCTCACAGCACAACAGGTCATTCAATTGGCGCCGCACGTTATTGTGATCTGTGCGCAAGGACGATGGAAAAGCTTATTACCGCAAGTTATATTATATTCACGTTAAGTTACGTGAATCAGTACAGTTGAATAAAATTAATATGACTAGAAATATTTTGAAGGCTGAAAAATGTTCGATACTTTTTCCATGCGCTACAATATTCAAAATATTCCCAGCTTTTTGTCATTTATATAACTCGGTCGTCATTTTTAGACGCTTTTTCAAAATAACTATGTAGTTTGCATATTTTTATCATTTTATTACTTATTCGCCAAAATACACCACGTATTATTTTATCTACCCATTATCGCACTCACTATGCACATTATGCGTAAAATTGATAAAGTCTCCAAATAGCTAAAATCCAATGTGTAATAATAGTATGGACGTCTTAAATTAAAACTCGCTTTACGACCACAAACTTAACTGAAATCGCGCTCATTCACATCCTTGAACTTGCTCAAACCAACTCCGAACATGTAGAGTACGCGGAAAGAGCTAATTCAAAATTGCAACAACTTTTTAAACTCAACTTGGAAAAACACAAGTTTAGCGCCGCTGTTAGTAAAGACATTAAAACACTCGCTACATTGCGCGATTGTGTTGATCATTTGTTTCTACGAATAATGTGTGCATAGTAATTAATTGCATATTGAGTGATTAAAGATCGCAAAGCAAGTATGGCACAGCAGATGGAGTTTTGAAATAATTTAAATGCAATAAACAATGCAATTACAAACACTTACCGAATCGAGGGCAGCATCCCAAAACTCTGAGTTAATGTCATAAAACTTATCCACTGCATAATCTATGCTGGTTTCCATCATAACTGATAATTTATCGGCGGACGTTTAAATTCCAATAAAAAATAGTCACCCTAGTGGCGGCGCGCAATGAATTAATAAGTAACACTGGCCAACAACTATTGATTCCAGTCGTTAGTTTGATATAAACTTCAACTTCACGTGAGAATCGACACTACTGTTCCAGATTGTAAATAATTATGCCAATTATGGAAACGTAAATAACATGAAATGACAATCGTCACTTTTCAGCGCTTCAAGTTCTTCGAAGCGCTCGGGCGTTATCCCGCAGTCAACCTGTTGATACGCAGCGCTTAAATGACTACCGAATACCCGAAAAAAATCCAACTACTCAACAACCTTGCGGTATGTACTCGTCGCTCGAACAGCCTGTTATCGACGGGCGTACACTCCACACCAGGCACGTTCCGTCGCAATACTAACTCGGAAATCTTGTGGACGAATCGCGTGTGCAGCGCACTCGATCCACCACTCGCTATCTACATATCTACGTAAAGCAGGAAAGTAATGC
Source organism: Anaulacaspis nigra (assembly GCA_030264675.1). Taxonomy (NCBI): domain Eukaryota; kingdom Metazoa; phylum Arthropoda; class Insecta; order Coleoptera; family Staphylinidae; genus Anaulacaspis; species Anaulacaspis nigra. Next base: position 144,180 of record JARJDV010010651.1, on the reverse strand, counting down.
TGCCTGCATCGAGCGAGAGACGCATCCGTTCGAACAGCATTAATAAAATCTAACAATGTAAAAAACTGCATTAAACAATTACTCAAATTTGCTGCGCGCTAGGTAAAAAATCGGTGCGGTAAGATGAAGTTAGGTCACACATTTTTAATTAAATGCTGGCGTTCTTTCGCGCATAAAAAACATAGATAAATAATAGCGATAAAAAGAGCAGACACAATAATTTGTCTAGCTCACAGGCAGAGTCAACAAATTAGTATAAAATAGTTTTATCAATGATTTGAGAACGAATTCTATGAATTAATATTATTTAATTCATGTTCTTAGTATTTACTGATACCAGCGTGATTCAGTATAATTTCCTGATAAAGCAGAATTCACATAAAAATCAAACTTGCCAATTATTAATGACCTATCTGCAAATATGCCATAATCGCATAAATTCAAATGCGCACTCATCTACTCTGGTCGACGCATTTTAAAACTATTTTTATGCAACAACCATCAATATAAGAAAATGAAAAATATCATTTAAATCGCTAGGCCTGATCAAATAATTACCACAAATTAAACAGATCCTCCTCGTACGAATTCACATGATTATATCGTAAATAGATGACTGTTACATTTGATATAACAATATGCTTAAATTAGAAATCAACATTTTTTTTGACAAATACGTTAGAATACAGGTATGTACATGTCTACATTAAATGTTCTTTGATTACCCCAAAGGTATTACTTAATTACCTGAAACGACTTCATTATTTGTTAAGAACTATTTGAGTTGAATGCCCAAACACAAGAAAACTTCATTTCACCATCGCGCTCATGTGCGATACTATTTTACGTGAGAAGTACTAAATATTCTAAATATAAAAATAAATCCTCACTTTATACAGTAACGAATAACTCGCACCGAAAAGATATTAATTGCAACGCGCGCAGCTACGCCGCTGTTGCATAGAAGTACAGGAAAGACACATCAGTTCGCTCCTTTTCGTTCCTTGACGAATGAGTTTACTAAAATTTGAAAACTGATTGCTCTAGACCCGCAGTTTGTTACCCTTTTATTCCATTTCAATGATGCCGTCTATTTTTGAGACGTGACACCAAGTTACAAATCTTAAGTGCCGGCCCCAGTTTCAAACCCATGTACTTCATCATCATATCGGAATTTAGCAGTAACAATGCTTTGCCGTCAATTTCCTTCAAGTAAATGTTTGTTATGCTTTATTAAAATATTCGCAGGATAAACTGTAAACTTACATGTTTCCGGAATAGATCCGCATGAATTCCAAGACACGGATCTGTGGAATTAATATATTGAATAACTTCCTCAATACTCCATTCGGGTGTCGGTATCTTGTTTAGATGTTTAATAGATGATTCATTCATATTAAACACCGTTGTTTCCACGGGAGTTGTTGACGTCGCTGCTTCTTGCTCTGGTTGTTTCTTAATTGGCGGCGGTTCACAAATATCGCAATTCGGACATGAAGATTTTGAGGCTTTTAGACCTGACAACGAAAATACAATTGAACAACTTTCACCGAAGCAAACAAAAAATATACTTACTAAATAACTGTTGACAACAGCCGAGATTATTTGCCAAATTCTGAAATACTTTCTCCAAGTCACTGGCCATATTCACTTCGGGCAATTTTAACGTGTATGTCGAGCCATTGTGAGTGATTGATATTTCTTCACCACGCTGTGCGCTCAGCTTTGACAGAATAACGCCAGGCTTATTGGACGCGTACAAAATCTTACCAATTAGCATTTTTACTAGCTCTTTATGATTGGTATCTTCTAGAGTTGACGGAAGCTCAGCAATGTCAATGTAAGGACCTCCAAGGCATGATTTATGTGTGTATATAACGATAGAAGTTAGGGGTTGACCTGAAGTGTCAGCTTCAGGCGGAGGTTGCACTTCGGCAGTGGAACTCACTGCCGGTGGTGTACTACTTGGAGTACTGATAATAGTAGTCTTCGGCCTGAATCGATTCGTGGGCGCATGTTGCTTTTGACCGGGAGGCTGCATAGGATGACCTGATTTTGCACACCAGCCAATTGGGAAAATGTCTCTACTATCAAATCGACACCAGTAATCGAACGCTCCTCGCCATCCATCAAAAGTCACATGAATTTGATCATTCTTTATAGCTCCTATTGTGGCTGTACAGATCAATTGAGGGTTCTTCTTATCAACTGCCTCCAACTTTTGACCCACTTGGAAGAGATTTGTCCTTGAGGCTGGAGGCTCCTTTTGAAATATTTTTGCAGGAGCCATCTCAGCTCCATTTAGTGTTTTCAATAAAAACATCGGCCAGGAACTTGCATTCATTCGAAAGCCTACAAAGTTGCATTGAATTACCAGTACAAAATGTAAACAAATTTGTGAACTAACCTAATGGAGGTTGCAGCATCCCTCCAGACTTCTCACAATGCCCAATTGCATGAATTTCACTTGAATCCACCAAACGCCAGAAGTCATTTTTGTTATCACTGCCATCCAAACGCAGTCGTAGCCGTGGTCCTAAAATACTTATCACAGTGGCTATACATGTTGATGTTACATTGCGTGGATCCAATGCTTCCAGTTTCATGCCAACTTTGAAATCATTCTGAGGAGGCTCTGGACTCTGACGGAAACAGCTTAGTGGTGCTGGAACACTGTTAGTTTCTCTAAGATACTCTTCCCAGTCAAATGTAATATAGGTTTCATATTGGAAATGTCCTGGAGCTGCATTCTCAGATGTTGTGGTTGGCACCGCCGATAATACTTTATTATTAGGCAAATCCTTCTTTTGATGTTTATTCATACAGTGCACAGAGCAGTAGTCTTTGCTGCCATTTGACCCACCACGAGTAACATTATCACAATTAGGGCAGGCGCCCTTAGTGTATGCTTTACGGAACTCAGCGATACACGTTTCCGAGCAAAACTCTTTTTTACCGTTTGTTGTTGGTAAAACGTATTTTAGAGGTAATTTACCCTCATTGCACCAGGTGCAACCAATGTTCTTCTTTGGAGGTCTACCAGGCCCTCTCATTTTGTTGTTTACGTTGGGAGAGTAAGTCGATGACATTGTTTCGATGTTAGTTGATGAAGCAACAATGCTGTGACACATTTAAATGCATAGTATATACCGGTATATTAAATAACTCAAGAATATTGTTCGTCTCAAATTGCGCTCCAACACGTCAGCTTTAGATGCCCACACCATACCACCGTCATATACAATACACGCAACCGTATCATATCATGATAATAATTATTCCCGCAAAGTATTGATGTGTATTCCATAAAATGCCCACAATTTTCTCAATCACTAAAGCACCGACTTAATCACCATAAAATGTCAACAACAACGAGTGACAACGTCAAGTAGTTTTCTTGGTTACAAATGGTAGGCGATGTTGCCAACTACGAAATATAAAACTCACCAACGTATAGTTCGGATTTATATTCATAGGGGCACATGAACTATTGGTGCAATTCATGTCAGCTGAAATTATCCTTCAGGATAATAAATAATATCAAAGTGGCACCGGTGGCACCCTTCAATTCCTCACAATGTTGAAGTAAGTGGCACCTGTCTAATTGTCATGTTGAAAATACCGTAATTTTTTTTGTTTCTCCTTAAAATTTATTTTAACTGGTGTTATGCATCTTGCACGAACTATTATGCAACTTAGAATAAGTCTGAAGCAAGGATCTCGTAGACTATATTTAATAATGTTCGCTTTGCCATCAATCCTGAAAACTTTCTACATACTTACTATTTTAGGTTTGGTCTAAAAGTGGGTGTTGTTGGAGCAACATACTACTATCTGGCCCAGGAGGGTATTTGGGAAGACAGTGATAAATCTGTAAAGGCCTATGATAAACTGTGCACAGCAGTGCGGCCTTATGTTCATGAAGTCAGCTCACAAATCCCAGTCAAAGTATGATTATTGAATTAGGACTTTCTAATTAAGCTAACTTTATATCAGTTTCCAGACCTTCCAAGCTCTGAGAGAGTTTCATTTGTAACTAAGCATTATTGGAACCAAGGAGTGATGTCTACATTTGAATTTATTCAAAATATACCAGCCCATGCCTGCAAATTAGGCAATAAAGGAAAAGAGCTGCTGTCTGAAAATTCAGAGATTTCAAAGTTCTTTGATTCATTTAAAACACCAAACAATTCTGCCACTGGAGATACATTAAAACCCACCAAATAATCCATCAATAATTTGAAGTTGATATTACAAATTTCAGATTAAGTATTCAGAAACAATGTAATCTAAAAAATTATGTTTTGCTGTTCTTGTTTTATTAAAATATGCTTAAATATTAGAATCTTGGTCTTTAATAATCAAATGTATCTTTTTGCAAACATCTGATACATCCCTAAAAATGAAGAAACTGTTGCTACCAAACCAACTTGCCATGTGCTTAATTTTTCTCCCCATAAGTATCCTTTTGGCAAAGTATTAACTGCATGTATTAAATCTAAGGTGCGCTGAATACATGTCAAGACTTCAAATCTTTGCTTTATCATTAACTTATTAAGTATATTCCTGAAAGTATAAAATTAGAAATATGATCACAAAAGGCGCATTATTAGCAAATACATATCATTTCCAACTTGCAGATGGTTTTTATGTTTCTGAAGTAGTAAAACATATCTAATATTACTCAGCAGAGTCAAGTAAATGGACGCTACCCAGAAAACTGAAGTTGCGGTATCCCATTTACTGCTATTACCATTTATCAATTTATGCTCTACTAGCCAGCTCACTTTCTCAACTGGATAATAAAACTGATCAATAATATTAGTAATCACATTTAGAAAAGCTATGAATTTGTCCGGCTCCTGCAAACAAATGATAAGTTAAATCTGAAATAAAGTTTTGTTAGTTAATTAGACAACTAACATTTTGACCAAATTGATATTCCAGATTATATTTTAACATTGGCAAATCATCCAATAAACGCAGAACTGCTCTAGTTCCAGACATCTGAGAGCTGAATTTAAGCATTTTGTTAGCAAATAATTCATTATCACTTAGTCCTCCTATTAGTTTAGCCCCATAACATAAGGTTCGTAAAATCTGTTTAAACGTTAAATGTCAATGATTTATCAACTATATCTTTAATTGCTTACCTTATCACGGCCTTTATAGGTGTCTAAAATATCACAAATTTCGTCCAAAGCAAATTTTAATTTAGCCATTGTTAAGCGACGGTATATTCACGATAATATTATAAATTATAAGTCAATAACTATTGAACTATGCATCCAGCCGACTACGCCTCCTAAGTATGTAGATTGTCTACTTTCTAAAACATTTACTTTTACGCATATCACCCAGAGATCCTTGGATAATAATTTACGTAGCTAATCGAAACTATACGAGCCAGGTTAATTCACCGAAACTCATCATTCGTGGATCAATTCAATTTGCACAGATTATACGCTTATTCATATCATATTGGTTGTTGTTATTATTTTCAGCATAAAAACGAAACAAAGTTGATATGCTTACATGAAACATGGTAGCTATGCAACATTTTAAACTTATATGCAGTTGAATAGCGCAAAACGTTGTTAATACTTTATATTGGTTCAATTAACAATTATCGCTGATCCTTATTTGCTAATTAAACGTGTTCCTTATCCTCTGGGAACTCAAGATTACTACTAATCTAATTCATCTCTGAGACTTGTTGCGTCTTGATAATAATTTACAATTCAACTGGAAACTGACTCTATCTAGGTGTTCCTTGACTTCGTATAATTAATTCCAACTGCTGCTTTCCGAGTGTTTTTACACGCATTGAAAGTTCGGGACTAGTTTTCATAATAGGTCTGATATCATGTTTATTCCATCTGAACAACTCCGTTATTGTAACAGCGGATACAGTCATATAATTAACACCCGAATAGTATCCAATAGATCCAATTAATTCTCCGTCATCCATATGCTGAAGTTCTTTTCCGAAGCTATTATACATTGCGACCGTTCCAAATGATATAAAATACATGCACTCAAATGTTGTGCTGTATCGCATAATAACATCATTTGGTAAATAGACAAGAGGGTGCAAAGTAGCAACAATGCCACTAACAACCGTTTTTGGCAATCCATGTAACAGATCAATATTGATCATTAAATGACTGCATGTATGCAGTAGCTTCTCATACTGCAAATGCGTGGATAAACTACTCAAAAGTGCAGTCTCATCAAAAAACTTATTTTGAAACTTGTACGTATAATGGGCCTTTATTTTCGTCCGCAATCTGCCGCGCAAGTTACGATTGTTCATATAATTCAATATACTTTTCCACATATACGTACATTTCATATCTGCATGTTGCATATCCATCACCGTTATAAATACAGTGACTACCATAAACAAGTGAAGAAAAAACAACGTGATAAACATGATAGTATCAATTATTGGACGACCGATTGCAGAATTATTCGACATTACTAGGTTTAAAGCTAGCATATAAAACAAAGCGACTACAAAGAAATGATCATAGTATTTCTTTGCTTTAACCAAAGGTTCTGGATGCGGATCTTCAAGTTCCTCTTCATCACCCTTTAAAACTGGTAGCATTTGATCCATACCATAATGCATACATATTAAATAATGCATGGAATACAACGTTACTATACTGAACCATACAATTTGCTCGTAACGTATGCGAATGCCAAGAACCTTCAACAACCACCAATTTATGTTGCCAAACAATCTGCTTATTAGATACAGATGAAATATGATCATATGTAACCACAGTGCGATACAATCACTTCTGACGAATATCAAAAGTGGTCTTAATAGCTCAAGAACATCAAATATCAACTGGGTTCTCAAATAGCGAATCGCAATGCTCCCTAGTTCCAATTGAATGCGATTCGTACCCTTGATTCTGTATCCGATTAGAAATTGCAGCGCGATGTAAACTGATTGGATGGCTTTGCAAGTAATAGTGAGCCATCCTATTTTTCCATACAGAAGAAAATATAGTTCAAACGTTGACCATGTAATGTAAAAGTACATAAAGAAGAAGCATGTACAGCAGCAAATAATTGCAAACACACTCAACGGGTGCGCAACATAGGGACTGCATTTGTAAACCATCCGTAACTTCTCCTTTTCGAGCGAACGCATACTTTTGTACACATGCCTCGCCATTGGGTGATAATACGAAGGCAACATGCTATTTCGGATTGCGCCAATTAATTTTTCGCAGCAGGTCGCGCGCGGTTTCAATTGCGGCCAACAACAATCTTTAAATTCCCACTGACATTTATGGACGCCGATACCTTTATAACGTTGTCGCATAATTACAAAATTCGTAATCAATCAGTTAATTTACTTCAACTTTAACATCAACCTACTTATATTACTTATCTGAAGTTTTGAATTTTTCATTTCAGTCAAAGCCAGCTCTATGAAATAATCAAGCCAAAAGCAACAAACGCCTTTTATTGCCGTGATAATCTGTATTCAATTCAACAAGTAATGATTAATATGTATAAAATCAACACAGTTATCATTACAGAGTGATTTGGCTCATAAAATAAATTCCATTTCAATTCATTAAATATAACATTATTCTGAAAAAGAAATGGTAATTAAATTTACGCCAGTACGCATCGACTAAGGTTTGCTATGCATCATTACAATAACGATATTTTAATCCAACAACAACTGACCAACAACCGATTCAATTAAATTGTAAAGATATGGAATTTAATTGCGCATTGAATTTCTGTCCGGCTACTTATCGTTACTATCCGCACACGGGCATTCAGTTGCCAAAATGTGGCTGCTTACGATCACATTATGTTTTGCACATTTATTCACGGTAGGTACAAACTTATTCGCTTCGTTGCAAATCTGTAATGCTCTTGTTTGTTTGCTTGTTGCAGAAAGGAGAATGCAGTGTACGACGAGACTGTGGTACTTTGGTTGATATACATAATCGCAGAGCAGTTTGAACAGTAATATGCTTCTTTCCAGAATGTGGTGTTGCGAATGCGGAGGAAATTGATTTGCGCATCATCAATGGCATAATGGCTATGCCCCACCAATATCCCTGGATTGTGTATATCAAGTACTTAAATAGGCCATACTGCGGCGGCGCAATCATCAATGACCGTTACATTCTGACCGCCGGTCACTGTCTCTTCGAGTATTCGAATTCCACTATAATTGCTCAAAATCATCTTCATAGCGGTTGCTTTCTTATGCTTTCAGAATGAATCCACAAAATATGCAAGTCGTTGTAGGCGGTCATGATTCAGAGGTGGAGGACGGAATCGTAATTGGCGTTGAGGCTACAAAGTTGCATGAGAATTACACCCGATATGACTCGTACGATGACAACGATATTGGCCTAATAAAGCTGCGCGCCAAATTGCGCTTTAATCCGAATGTGGTTCCCATTTGTTTGCCAAATCCAGGTTTGTGAGCCGGATTCGTTATTGCTATCAGCTTTTTCTAAATTAAATGATAATTAGCATCGGAATACGCTCGAGCGAGTGTGACAATTGCCGGTTGGGGAACAACGGAAAATGGTCAAATGTCCAGATATCTGCTACACAATCAAGTGCGCGTTCTAAGCCAGGAAGATTGCATGCGCGCATTCCGCATTGGGCCCAAGTTTGTTCCACGCGAAAACCTCTGCGCGTATGGCTACGAAACAGATACTTGTCAAGTAAATTTATTTCCTTTTCCCACTCATTTAACACGGATTTATCGTCGTTTGAAATTGTTTACAGGGCGATAGCGGGTCTCCTTTGGTGTATGAATCATCGCCATATAAATACGAACTTGTTGGTACGTGAAATTTCTTCTACAGTACAATGAGTGATTTTGATAATGAAAGCAATTGATCATTTATTGAAATCACGTAATTGCCACTATATTTGGTAATCTGATTGCAAGTTTTTCATATAAGCAAATGTTTATGTATCAGGTATTGTGTCATGGGGCGAAGGATGCGCACCCAAGAGAATACCGAGTGTCTACGTCCGGGTAACACACTATCTGCCATGGATCGAACACAATACGCGTGACGCGATTTACTGCAAAGCTTATTAATATTGCACGATACTATTTTAAGTGTTAATCATAAATCAGGAGCATTAATAAACAAAAGTTTAAACGCGAGCGCTTTGTTTACGCCTACATTTGTACAAGTCAGATATAACAACGCGAATTAATTTTCCGAAAACTATTTATGAGACCAATAAAAATACTTGAGCTGAACGACTGATAAGTCTCGAACAGTGTGTTAATCTTGTGGAAAATTTGCTTACTGAAGGTATTTTAATGATGCCTAGTGTTTCGTTTGTAAAACTCAATTATTCACAATTTATAGCCTATTATAAACAATGGCTATTAAATCATAATCCGCGGAAATTGGTCAAAAGCTGTCGGATTTTATTCACATTCGCTAATTAAATTCTAATTAACCCCAACGAGTTGCGCGTACTTTCGCTACCAACCTACAACTTTAATAATTAGTGTGAAACCTCTATCTCAACCATGAAACATCAACTATACTTGTGTCAACTCAAACATTTATAAACAAAATACAAAATTGCAGCTGAAACAAGTAGATTAGGAATGAACTTATGTGAAACAGATGGAAAATTCTAAACTAATAAATCACGTTTGATGTGCTTTTTTTACAAGATGAAGTTACTGCTTCCTCAAGATTGCTATCCAACTTGTGATAATTTGCAGAGTTGGGACGACGTCGCTGATGTCTTCTTTCACGTCGTCCCTCCAATATTAAGGCTAATAGCTGAAATGTTAGATATGATTTTAGATCTTTCTTATACCCGCATTGTGATTTTAAGGTGAGTTATTATTACCTTCTGTTTGTTATGATAGCCAACATATCCAGCAATGATTATTATACAGAAGAACATGAAGTATAAAAAGAAATAGGAGTCATCCTTTGGTTCAAGATCAGCCGTCATAATTTGAGGCTCTTGATCTACATTTGTGTGAAGGGGTTTCTCATGAGTTTTAGGTACTATTTTTTCCTCATTTGCTATTTCTTCATTTGGTTTTTCACCTACATCACTATAACTGTATCCTTGTTGATCTTCATCCTCATGATTTTGAACTTGTTCTTTAGATTTTCCCTCAGTTATATTTGACTCAGTATCATCCTTCAAAGGGTCTTCAGCCTCCTTCTGTTTGCTTATTACTTTTGCATCTGTGGTTGGATCCCATTTCTCACTTTGATGAGAAATAGGTAGTTCTGGTATTGACTCCTTTTCTGACTCAAGATCTGCCTTCACTTTTATATCTGCCTTTGATGTATTGTTAGTATTAAGGGTTGTAGCTTCTAGAGGTTGAACTGCATTACTAGTCTGTCCTAAAGTCGGCAAATTTGATTTTATTGCTTGAACAGCATTACTAGTGTGTGCTAGATTTGGCATATCTGATTTTATTGCAACATTCTGAGGATATTGATGGATAGGAGTTTGTGGGCTTGTAGGTTTGTTATCTAAAGTGGTTTTGATAGTATTACTGCCCTTAACTATTGTATCCTTATTAGTATGTTCATCATGTATCATGTTTGCCATAAATGCTGATATTTGGCAGATATATTCAACACTATCATCCAAATCTGTACAAAGTTTAACACATTGAGCCATCCTTGTAAACATATTATGTATTTTGCTAGTGTTGTACTGTTCATAGAATTTGTTTAAGGTTGTACAAACGGCCTTTATAGAATATGGTTGCATTTCTTCCAAGTGGCTTTTAATATCAACACTATGTGTGTTTCGACATAACTGGTTGTAAATGTCGTAATACAACAACCCTAATATTTTCCCTTCGTTTGCTTTTGATAATCTTAAGTCCAATGGTTCTTGATACAGAGGCTGCTTGAGGTCTGCTTTAGTTTCTGAATGTTCAAGCAATGAGTTCAAATTGTTGCAATTCTCAGTTGTTGTTAAATTTTTGAGCTTATCATATAAGGTAAGTGTGCCTATCACCGCTGAATTACTTACACTACATATTGTTAAAACTACGCTACAGAACAGTAGAAAATTCTCGTGTAAATTCATTTCACCCAATGTTATTGTTATATCTTCCACAACTTTACAGGTTACGTTGCAACGATTACTGAGTTGTAAATCACTCCTGCCATATGCACAAGCATAGAAAATGTAGATGTCACCTATAGCAATTAACTTTAAATTTAAAACTTTTGGTTAGAAAACCCGCTTAAACGTTTTGAAAACACTTTATGCGCAAAAGTTTATATGCCCCACTCGCAAGGTATTAAAATTTTTGGGAGCATTTCACCTGGTTATAATGGTTATTATGCTATTATTTTTTAAGATATATTTGTACATAAACAACGAACATATCAAGTAGTGCTAAAAGATTTGGAGATGGTGATTGTCATTCTTGCACAGAAACGACACCGGCGTATAAAATGAATATAAAACCATCTGCTAAATTAACTAGTGGTTAACTGTTCTGTGCACAGTTCATAATTGGAGATAATATATTGCGCCCGTCGATTGCATGTTTAAATCCAGAAGTACCAACAATCAATGAAATATAGTCGATATTCCAAATGAATATTGAATGAATACGAGCCATACTTCATTATTGTCTAATAATATCACTAACTGGTCGCTCACGCATCGCTTTGTGTACAAAAATTTAATTAAACACGATAAACATTATAGTGATTAATGGCACTAAACCTAATCTATACATTTGATTGAACGTATACCATAAAATGTAATAACAACAAGAGACTTAGTCTCATTTATAATAATAAAAAGAAAAATACAATCATCAATCCATAATACTTCAGATAATATACAAAATTCTTGCGTTACTCTACGTGCTCTCTCCATTGGATATAACCATTTTCCTAACTACTACTTCAATTAAAATTCATCATTTCTTGCATATTCCTGCACGATGATAAATATTCTGCGCTGTCCTAACTAATATTGCACAGCATTATTTCGGATTTATACAAATATAGTTCTCATCTAAATACAAATTGGACTCCACAAGTACGTTTCATACCTACTCAAGAGCTGAGGCTAAATGATTTCCCTTCAATACAATCAATCATTCGATCTTCATAATGATGTAATAATATAAGGCTAGTATGAAAAGGCTATGTTAGTTGAAAGCGCTAACATCATCTCGTGTGGTATAACAAATAAAGCTAGATTTTGTAGAAGAATATGTTATGTTCACTTTGAGATTAAATATGTACAAAAGTGAGTTTGCATATTTGGGAACTCTAAAATTATGTACGTAGTTTCCTCCTATCTATATAGTTTTTCTTTGTTTTGGTCCCTACCCTAAGCCACAATAAACATATATGCAATTAACATATCCGGTTTTGTCTTACCCTAAAGTCTTTGCTACTTACTTTGCTACATCTCACAGCAATCCTCAATATCAAAATGTAGTTTTGGAATGTTCAGTTGCAGTTTAGCCCAAAATGGCACCGCACTATACTTTTATCAGTCAGTACGCATAGTATAATAATCCAAATGATTAAACTATTTGCAGCTTAATTCATCCACTTTTTGCAATTTGGCGCTCCGCACATACATGATATTTTGTGTTGATCGTCCTCAATATCAAATTTATAGTCGTATGCCAACTGAAATAATTAAGTTATAATTCGACATTCATCCACACTTGTATACTTTACAAACCTCTTCGCCTCGTTGAATTCGACGTTTTGCGAAAATTATGATTCTCAAGTCTCTATCAACTTCGACAATCTCAGCAACGCAATTTGGATTACAAGAATGATTGATGTACCTTGCCAACCCTCCACATAAAGTTGCATCAACCACCCGATCCTCGTCCAGTCGGAACATGTATATGCCACGGTTCTGAAACATTAATTTTATCATATCCACTCACAGCGAACTAAATTTGCATTAAAATACCTTAGCCTCGTATCGCTTTTCTCGAGTTTCCGCCAATTCAGTCCTAATTATTTCACCGATATATTCAATCACCATGGTATGTTTCTCTAAATCTCTAGCTGCATATAAACCAAGTCCCTGAATTTTTGATCTCGCCAGAAAGACGTTGTTACGCCATTCCTGCTTCATCTTTTTGTATTGAGAACTCTTCGAATGAACAAATTGTTTACTATACGGGCATGCTGCCTCTCCTGAGGGCGCAACCGTGGTGGCAGGCGCAAAAACGGGCCTGGCTGAACTACCCGTTCTTTGTGTATGAGGCCGCTTCCAATGGAGCTGATTGCGTAATCTTGCCTCCGTGCGTGCTGCCCCGCTTGGATTGATTGCGAGCGGTAACTCCAAGAGTGGATTCCGACCGTATTTGAACTTATAATCAGTCAAAGTCTCTATGCCAGGAAGACTTTCTAAAACCCGCACAACCGCAGGCTCAGTCAGTCCAAAAAGATCTTCCCCGCTGACAAATTGTGTAAATAATTGCACGCATCGATTTTCCCGCCTAAGTTGCGCTAGCGGTTCCAAAACTTTAAGCCAAACAGATTTGCATGTGTTATCCCGAAATTCAATGTCCTCTTCGGCAGGCTCTTGCACCAAAATACGAAATTCGGGTCTTCCGGAGATATCATGGATTGAACAAATGTAGCGGCATCGTTTGTTAATTCGTCGCATACTCCAATAGAAACGTATTATTTTGTAGCCAATCGGATAAATGTAATTTGCTGTATGAAAGTTTGCTAACTGATGCGGAAGTAACTGGCCAACACTAAGAAATATTAAAGAACCAACGCGCAAGAGATTATTCTGGTCTGAATGATGCATTACAGCTGCAACTTGGCGATTTTCGTCACGATCGACGTAAACCCTTCGTGAAACCGATAAGGTCGTTAGTTCGTTATCCTTGTCATTCTTCGGAACGTGCATATTGCAAAAGGTAGTCTTGTTTTTATAAAATACGCAGTTATCCTTTACTGCGCAGGGCAAATGGTAAATATTTGAACATCGTGGTTTGAAGCATTTAATTGTGGCACCCAGCTGTTTGCAATGCATACATGTTGATACCAAGCTTTGCTGTAGCGCATTTGGTAAATTCATAAGTGCGCCATTCACAGTTTCATATACGCCATCAGACCACAGTCCGCAGTTGAGATGAACCCATTTGTCCACATCAAAATTAAGCAAACGTGCTGGGCCATCAGCAACGGCATCGCTAACAACATTGCAAAACATGCATTTTCTCGTATCGTCAGGCACTTTTGCGGGCGCGACGGTTACGCGCAATCTATACATCAATTCCATGATTTCTTTATCCGTTGGTTTCTTGTATTTTGTTGCTGGATGAACGCAGTTTTGTGTAAAAATCTTATATTTTATGTCTTTCCAATTATGATTAGCGTCTTCTTCGAGTTGCATTTGTTCGGCTTTTATTTCCTGTTTCAGTGTCGACGCATAATCTACTTCCATTTTCTCGGCTTGTATTGTCTGTGTTTTATTTTCATTTCTCTCCGCGGTAATCTTGTCTTCTTTTTGACACAAATGCTTGATTATTGCAGCAGCTTTATCTTCTGTCATCGATGGACTACGATGCATTAGAGCCAATTGCATATAGCAACTGGAACTGCAAAAATATATTTCATCGCCATCGCTCAATAACTCAGAGTCTTTACTCAAAAACGGCAATTCGGAAACCTTTTTACGTATCATATTATTTAAAATTACAACGTCGCAATGCCGACAAAATTTAGCATCACCATTAAGAATACTTTGAATGTCAATTGGCGCACCCTCCTTGCCATCTTTACCCTTTGTTCTATACAATCCGAGCTTCTGACTCGGAGGTGTCCCAGTGCGTTCCACAATTTGATAACTCGTTGGAGCGGGTATATGTAAAATATTTGCCAAGTCTCGCAGGACGCCCATAATATCCTCAGCCGCTGAAGATGTAAGAGTTAAAGTTACCGTAACATTGCCAGAATCTTTAAGTGGCGTACTTGGGGCACCACCAAATTTCACCTTTGTGCCTTGGGCATTACAATCGATGTTCTCTTTATCCAAATTAGGCGAACCATTAATTAAATTAATATTTGCCGGTTTTAATCGAATTGGTACAGGAGCAATAATTGGTATAACTGGCGATAAACGCATTTCAGTTTTGGTAATCTCTTCATCTTCATTTTCATCAATCAATCGCAAGCCGGGGAATGTGAAACCAGTTTCATCAAAGCATTCCGGGGACGACGAACTTATCACGGACTCGGGAGTATCATCCCTACAGAATAACTCCCACTTTTTATCATCATCATTATCGAAACGTATAAGCGGAAATTCTTGATCATAGAATCCACGCTGTGTCGACACAGGCGGTTTCTCCGGCAAAACCTCATGATCACCATACGGTTTGGAATTGTAAAAATCGCCAAAGCCAGGTACGATTGCATTGCCATATGTGCCAACCAAGTCACCATAACGCGGATCGAACTCTTTAGTGCCAAGCTTAGTCAGATCTCCAGAAGCATAAACTGGAACCACTGCAAAATTTTTGCTTAGTACCGGTTCTGACACAATCATTGGCGGTAGTCCGCGTAATTGGGCTAAAACGCTTTCGATATATGAATCGTAGTCTTCATCAACCTTGGAACTTTTTCTTGGCCGTTTTTTCGGTTGGCCCTGACTTTCTTTGTTAAGTATTTGACGGCGTTTTTGTTGATACAAACGACGCTTCTGCTTTTTAATGATTTCTTTGTCGAGCACCAATTTATCAGAGTCCGCACCGTCAATGTCCTCCTTCATTTGTACATCTGATTTGCTTTGATCGGAAACTTCAGAATGCTGCGACGATTCATCAAGCAATTCCTTTTTAACTTCTTGCATGACTGGACTTTGCTGTGGCAAGTTCTTCGTGACCAAAGGAGGTGTTTGTAAACTTGAATCTTGGCTGCCTGTAGATCTTGGCGTCGCCGGAGATAGTAAATCGTCGCGACTCGGAGTTCTACTTGGCGGTAAACCTCTTTTCACATCAATGTGCAATTGTTGACTTGTAATTGCTACAGGTGGTTGTTGAAGTTGTTGTTGAACAGGCTTCGATACAAATGATGTTTCCCTTGTTACAAGGGGTGTCTTTGCTTTGCTCACAATTGGTTGACCAACAGTAGCCAACGGCGATATTGTATTCGTTGGCGGCGCATCATTTTGCAAAATTGGTGGCAATAAAGAGGTAGGCGTTGGAGGTACTGGTCGAGCCAATTGGGCCTCCAAATTCGGTACCAAAGGCAAATTCGGTCCTGATTGAGCCGTTACAGAAACTGTAGTAGCGGGTGATGATGATGACTGCGTTGATGCACATGCGGTATTTTGTAAAAGTTGTTTAAGGAGTACGTTTTGTGAATCTTCCATTCGATTTGCCATTGGAGTTGTTGGCATTGTAGGAGTTTGAGTAATTTTTGGTTCTTGCTTTAGCAATGATGCTGTTGTGATGGCAGTGTTTGATTGATCATCCGGCTGTAAAGATTTTATGTCGGGTTTGATATCCTCTTCAGTCTTAAGTCGTGGGGTAGGTGTTTTCGTGAGCTGTGTATGTAGAAGATTTGTTGTTGTTCTCGCAAACGCCGATGTTGCAGGATTTGAAGTTAATGTTGTTGAATGGGGTATCGCAGACATTGGCGATGAGATACTCGTCGACGTAGAAGAAGTTGAAACCACAAAATTTGTAGTAGTAATTGGCGAAACAACATGCGGTTTTTCTTGTGCCAATGGAGTTAACGACGGTCTGGTTATCGATAGGGATGAACCCAAGATACTTGCGGTGGTAATTGTTCCCGGAGATGTTTGCGGAACCGTTGCTGCTGGATGAGACTGGAGCATCGCATTTAAGCTTAGGGACGGTTTCTTCTGAGTTTGAACTTGCTGCTGTTGCTGTTGTTGGTGACTTTGTTGCGTTGTACAAGGCATTTCCGAATGTTGTACTTGTTTTAAATTAGTTTGCGTGAGTTGTTGCGATTGCTGATTGTTCGCACTTTGTTGAACGAGCGATTTAAGTGTATGCTGCGTTTGATTTTGTATTGAGGATTGTATGACAAGATTATTTTGTCCCGAGATAGGAGTTGCAATCTTTGGTACGAAACGTTTACTATTTGAAATCAGTTGAGGCGCGCTTGACGAATTCGTTACGGCAATGGTAGTTGACTGAAGTAACTTCGATTGCTCTAATCCTGAGTCAATATTTTCGCCCAATGCTTTCGGTAACAAGTTTGCAAGAATTGGATGAGAATTAATACTTGTAGATGTAACGGTCACGGTAGCATTCGATGATGTCCCCGTCTGTTCTTGAACTGGTGACGAAACTGTTTTAAGCGTGGTGGCATTAGCTTTCAAGGCGGCCGTGGTAGTTGTCTCGATCGTATGTGTTTTCATTGTTAACACCGAAGTAACCGTTTGATCTTTACATAATGGTTTCGCAGTTCTTTCAACACTCACCGTCTTCGAAACTGTTGTTGTTTGCATCGCATTGGTAAGTAAGGTACGCAATTGCTGAGACACATTGGCTATATTATTTGTTACGTCTGTAGGTTGCGATAACGGAGACAATTGAGCGACTGTATTAGGACGACCCATAGTAAGTACCCCTTCGGTGGCAATCGTGACTGGCGTAGCAAGACTTTCTGAATTCGAAGTTCTAGAAGTAAGTTTTTCGTCTTCATTTCTTTGATTTTCATTGGCCTCTTGCTCGTCGACCTTTACTGTTTTTCCTATTGTTTGAATAACGAATCAGTAACAATAAATACAAAGAATTTAAAACTACTTACCTATATTTTCTATCATATCCAAGACGTCCTCAAATGACTCAAACGCGCCCGGAATTCCATTAGCATCCTTTCTGCGATGTTCTAACGCTTGCATGGCAATATTATCGAGCATTTGCTCCTGGGATGGTGTCGGAGACGGAATAGAAATTACGACCGATTTGTTATCATCAACATGGTTATCTAATGTTTCTTGAGTCATCATGAATTGTATTTCTTGTTTTTCGGTCGGCGCTTGAGAATCTTCAATAATCTGCGCGGTCATCTTCAACTCGGGCGTTGTTTGAAGCACTGGAGAAGTCGGTTTTGAATTGACCATATCATTGCTATCGTCTCTAGAGTCCTTCATGTCTGGGGAATCGTCTTTTTTCTCATCCTCGGTGTTTGAACTGTCTGGTGATACCGAATCATCTTCAAATATCTTTTTGGGTAACGTAGTGTCTTGCGGTGTGGCCAAAGATAGACTTGTCGACGGTTTATCGATGACTTTAACATTGCGCAACTTGCTCACCGCGCTAGCACTGATAACGGGAACCGTGAAACCCGAGGGCAAAATTGATGCAATTTGAGAGGTACTCGCACTAACGATGGTAATCGCAGGGGATACAGAAGTTACCAATTTCGGTACGCTGATAATATTATTTCGTACGGTGCTTTTCGCCAACAGCACAGTTGCCATCGTAGTAGGCGCCTTGTAGCTTTGCGTTGTTGTTATAATTATATCCTTTTTAGCGCCTTGATTCAGATGTATGTTATTTTGTGATGCTATGGGTGTAGTAATTAGCGTCATTTTCGAAGGAGCGCCTTTGACGCTAACGAGATTGGGCCGCACGTTTACTGCTTGAATAATATTTCCTGCCTTTATCGGCGTATACACCATATTTGCGGCATATTTATGTATTTCATTAATATGTTTAGTATTCAGTTTTACGATTTTATCGCTAGTCTTTGACCGCCCATCAATTAATTCTTCAAAATCTTCTTTCGTTGAAATGTGATCTTTGTTATCGGTCAATTCAAAAGATTCTTCTTCAGGTGATTCATCCGCGCCGTCGGCTGTAATTTCTTCAACGTCTGGTGAATCAGGACCTTCATGCACCATCAAATCTGCATTTAAGGACTGCAAATCTAATGTTTTTGTTTGGCCCTGCATTATTAATTCTTCCTCACTAGTCGTGGGACTTTGTATTACAATTTGCATGTCTTTGTCAAACTCATCGTCACAATCGTCTTCTTTATCTGAATACTGCGCATTGCTCCCAATATCAAAGAGAATATATTCATCATTTATTTGATCAGACTCCAACGGGCTTGAAAGCCCATCGGTTATATCACTTTGCGTGAACGTTTGGATTACGGTCATGTCATCGCCATCATTCTGTTGGGCGGCCGAATTTAAAGATATTTCAGTTGATACAACTGCTGTATCGTTGTCATCATCATACTCCATAATCTCATTGGGCAGTTGCTTGTCTGGTAGCATCATTATGATATCATCAACATCATCAGGTATTTTCTTGCCAACTGTGCGTATTAACCTGCTTGTCGAAGCCATTGAAGGCGAATTTGTGGGCGGTGGAGATGAACTATCTTCGAATTCGTTATACTCTTGACTAACCAGTGAGCTCACTTTTGTATTGGCATTTTGCAAATTTACTTTAACAGGCGACTTTTTCTTCAGAATTGAAACTTTACTCAGATGAGATTCTTTCTTGAACTTTGGCCCTGAGAGATTACTATCGGCACTCGCTGCTGGTTTTTCATCTTTTGTCTCTGGTCCTTTCTTTGCACCTCTCCCATAACCACCCCACATGGGCGAACCGCCGCGTAAACCCAATTTTATGAAACCGTATCGCCCAAAGTGCGGAGGCAGTGGTATTGGATTATTCATTGAATTGCCACCACCGCTCATATCGTTATCAGGTACGCACGGGTCCGTTAAAGCATTGTAAGGCGTTCGTGGATTTTCAATACTTGTTGCTGGACTATTGCTTGAACTATGAGGCCGGCGAATTGCCATTGGTGATTGATTTGGATTCACCATGGGACTTCTTGGCATTGGCGAGGGCGGCTGATGAATCATTGGACTATTAGGTGGTTGATTATGAATAGCTGGACTCTTTGGCATCGGTGAGCTTGGTGGATGATTAAATGACACCATTGGACTCCTGGGTGGCATAGGAGAAGGCGGTTGACTAGGCATTGAGTGTGGCGACATTATCTGTTGCTGGTTCAACAATGGACTCTGAGGCGGCATTGGCGAATTTGGCTGTTGCAATTGCTGCTGAGCTTGCTGCTGTTGTTGTTGCTGCTGCTGCTGCTGTTGTTGCAGTCTTTGAGCCAATTGTTGTTGTTGCTGTTGTTTCACCAGTTGTTGTTGTTGCAGCATTAGTTGATGCTGCTGCTGTTGAGTTAATTGCTGTTGCTGTTGGTTTATATTATTCTGCTGTTGTGGCTGCTGTCGCGATACCATTTGCCGTTGATGAATCAACTGACTAATTTTCGTAGAATTTACGCCATCGCCGCCATCTCCGGCAAGTTGCTGTTGGTGTTGTATATACGCTTGTTGTTGTAAGTGGCGTTGCAACAATTGTTGATTAATTTGTTGTGGCGGCGGACTATTCAGTGGGCTAAGCGTTCCGGGCTTGGCTTGATAATTTGGATTGGGCGATTGCATTCTGGCGCGATCAATTTGTGGGCGAACAAATCTTGTCTGTGGCGTACCTGGCCGAATATCTGCTGTATAACCGATAGGACTTGTTACCACTCTACGATGTTGCGGAGATGTCATCCGCATTGGCGGCGGAAGATGCATAGAAGGTGACTGTACGGGTCCCGGACTGCCTTCACTTTGCGAATGCGGAGTTCCAATACGAGGTGATGGTTGCATTGGCGACATAACTTGATTCATCGGGTTGGGGCTCTGTAATACGTTAGATACTGAACCTGGGCCCGGTGAATGGGATACCGACGGAGCTGGACTATGCATTGGCGAATTGTGTTGCATCATAGGTGATGCAGACGGTGACATCATCGGCGATTGCGGGGGTTGGATTGGCGAAGATGAAGGCAATGCTAGTGGCGATGGTTGCCCTCCGGCTTTATTCTGTTGCTTCGTGCGATACTCCTTTATACGCATAAAGAAATGCTTTAAGATGATGACCAACTCTAAATAAAGAAATCTATAATACCTGAATTAAAATAGTGTGTTGTTTCGACTGCTTTCTGCTAGTCTCAAGTTGCTTTTGAAGTGCGGTATTCTGTGTCATAACTCTTTGCAATTCTAGCGCGTCCGGTTCAGATAATTGGCCGCCGGTCTTCTTTAGTTGACGTTGTTTACTATTCAATGACTACAACAGAATATTAGAACAAACAATAAATTTATCATTTAAAAAACTACCTTTCTAACTTTTCTTAGCTTTTGAACTTCGGTGTCATAAAACTTTTGCTGTTGTTGCAAATAGTTATTATGATGCTGAAGCCAACGCTCATATGCCATCTGGGTTTGCTTATCTTGTTCAGTAACAATATTTTCTGGTGGCTGCGGAGGCGCAGGCACCGGAGTGGACTGAAAGCTGGGAATTCTAGATGCATCCGGCGCAATTTGCGGTGATACCATGGACTGCAAACGCTGCGTTTGTTGCCAGTGATTTTGTTGAGCCGCCAACGGTTGAGGACTTTGTGGTACGAAATTGGCACGCGAAGAAAGAATTCCTTGAGCTGTAATTTGAAAATGCAATAAAATCGATGCGAAACAGATATCGAACTGTTTAAATACCCGGCGAAGGTTGCGCAGTATTCATCAACGGATCAGTGTTAGAAATAAAATCAGTTTTAAGAAGATTCTCAAAATCATTATCGGAAAGCAAAGACGTTGAAAGGCCACTTGTTGAACTAACTTCCGTATTTGGTGTAACGTTGCCCTGAGATTGTAATTGCTTCTCTTGTTCCCGTTTTTCCTGTTCCAGCAATTCTTGTATTAAAAGAGGTTGTTCCTAAGAAGTGAAAATAAATCATAGATATGATAACTTTGTAACAAGTTTGCACGAGTTAAAACACATGCAGCATGCGGCTAAAAACTTAGTGAAAATCGCGTCAGATATATGATAAATTTGAAAGTAAATTGAGACAAGTAAGATGAATGTTGTATAAATGCTACTACTGTTTTTATTTCAGGATTCACCATTTTCTTATTTCCTTACACAGCGATTTGAGCAATGCTTAGAATTTAGAAATGCAAATGTCTCACCTCCAATAACAAGGGAGGCCTTCGCTGAACGTGGGTAAATGGACGCATGAGCCCATGTTGCAGACGAAGTGGACCCATCTACCACACACATGCAAGCAACACCAGACAAACCTCAACCACTTAGTTAGTACGTATCTACCGTATACTAATTATATCCCGTCAAATGAACGAAATATAATAAACCTTATATGACAAAATGAGTTTCAAACTATAAATAATGATGTGTATTACGTTCATTAAATTATGTTCAATGTAAGATGAATTAATGTTCAAATGCAAAACTTGCCAAACCATCTAAATAATTGCAAAATATCCATGCGCAACCCAAAAAGGTGAACATACCTGTTGCTGCTGATTCGCACTTCCCGGATACGGTGGTGGCGGACCAGGATACGGAGGAGGCGGTGGCGGCGGTTGCTGCTGTGGTGTTGGCTGTTGTTGCTGAACGACCGCACGTTGCACGATGGTTTGACACTGTAAAACACCGGGCGCTGCCATCCGCGGATTGCCCAAATTTCGAACTTGCAGTTTTTGATTTTGTACTGTGAACATATGAAACGCATAGCTGTAATATAAGTTATGTTTTTACAACTATGGTTATTTACGTACATTGCATTAAACGTTGCTGTTGCTGCTGATAATTCGGACTATATGATAATATAATACTATTATTTGCGGCAATTGTACCTACAATGCCATCGGGAGACATTAATTTTGCCCCTTGTGGCATAGGACGGCCCATTGCTGCCGCTTGCTGAACCTAAATAATACAATTTTAATAAATATTAATTTCCTAAATTTACCGCTCCAGTCAACTTTACCTGTTGAATCATTTGTTGCTGTATTAATTGATGATTGATATGTGGTGGTGGTTGTTGTTGTTGCGCCTGCTGCAACAACTGTTGTGTCTGCTGCGTTGCTACAAGTGGAGGCGGTTGCATTGACTGCTTTTGCAAGGGCGGGTTCGATTGTTGTTGAACTTGTTGCGCTTGCAAGTGCGACTCGATCGACTGAACAGCTTGCGTCGCGTGTTGTTGCGCCGTAGTGACCGGCGCTTGATGAGAAACGGGAGGATTAACTATTTTTTGCGGCTGCGGTTTATCTTTCTTATCCTCTTTATCAGTTTCTGTAGCCTCTACCAAATCTAACGTATCCAAAATGTTAGTCTTTTCGCCGTCCGCCAGCGCATCCAATTCTGGATCGGCGTATTCGAGTATATTAAAATCAGCGCCCATCTCCGCGAGCAGCTCATCCTCATCGTCTCCCAAACCACCCAATATATCACTAACACCCTGTAATTCAACCATCGTGTTCTCTTCCTCCAATTTCTCCAGTTCGGCTGTAACACTATCAGGGATTTCCTGTTCGCCACTTTGATCCGATGAGTTTGCTTGAGATATTGATGATGGAGGTTGTATCGTTTGTTGTACAATCCTTTGCGCTTGTTGTTGCACCATCCCCATACGAGGACCTTGCATTTCTTGATTGCGAGCTTGAAATTGACCGTGATTATTTGCAGCACGTTGGATAAGTTGATCAATCTCCGCAGACGCGTGCCTAATCGGCTGTTGTTGCGGCAACGGTGCGACAAAACGTTGCTGATGCTGTAGCGCAGAATTTGGCTGAAATGGTTGTTGAACACTCGCCGGAATAGTCGGTCGCGGTTGATGTTGATGTATCAAGAGACGCATTCGAGGATCCATGGTTTGCGTGCGTGGATCTAATTGCACCCTATTTGTAATCGGTTGTCGAATGATATTACCTTGCTGAACAGGTCCGCGCTGACGAATAAACGACGGCGGCAATGGCTGTCTGAAGGTTGTATCACTCGTAACTGGCGGAACAACTTGTTCCTGACTTTGCTCAGGCTCCGTTGTGGGAGGCCAAATTCTTTGTTGGCCCTTTCCAGGCAATAAATGATCCTCCAATTTTTTAAATTGTTGTCGTTGAAGCAAATCGCGCAACTGACGGTTAGCTTCCGGCTCAATTTTCTGCGGGAAACCTTGCAAAGATGTAGGACGAGCCACCACGTTCGGCCGAGGTGTAGCAGGCTGTTGCGCATACGGATCAGCAGACAATGATCGCACCACTGCCGGAGGTGGCTGCTGATTAAAGTTGTCCACATTGTTATGCAGAATGGTTGAACCATTATCCGCAGTTTGCAGTTGCATGGCGTCTTGTTGAATAAACGGTTGATTTCCTTCGGATAATTGCCGTTGAACACGTACTATAGCTATGCCACAAATTTACATAAAGATGAGAACACATCATTATTGGATGATAAATCATACTTACGGTTCATACCTTGTACTCGGTGTTCTTGGAGGACGTGTTGCTGTTGCTGAGCCTGCTGTTGGCGCATCGCTTGCAGATTTTTCCATTGCCGTTCCTGTTCCGCTTCGCGCGCAGACTTTTGTTGATTGCTCACCTTTTCCTGTTCCTAATCAAACAGAAAAATGTAAATAACAACGTGACAAAATGCGCACAATTCGTATGTAATAAGAGAAATACCAATTGAAACCCAAATTGAAGAGATATTTAAAAAGTGAATAAAATCAAGCATTTTCCCATGCATATAGTCCGTCCAAATTGCTACAGTAACAAATTTAACTGGTTAAATTACAACTAAGAGGTAACCAACACCAATCAAAATTAATCAGAACTTTTCCATTCTATGTTGTTAATACATTAACATGTTTGTTAAACGGGACACTTAAGAATAGTTTTGCTTTTGTTTTTAATAGAAGAGCTCTGATTTGATGATAATGTGGAATGATCCAGGACGACAGCGAGGTGTGGAATAATCGAGGATGTAAATACGAAAATATCGTTCACATAAAGGGAAATTCGAAATTTACGATAACTGCGAATGCGCATGCCGTTCCTATAATGAAAGAGGCAATCATAAAAAAGATTTTGTAACGAAAATCAAATCACTGAACCTGCGACAGGATACAAATAAATCAAACGGCTCAATGAAACTTTGAAACTACATCGACCAGACCAGAGTTTAAAACGTCCATAACATGATAATAATCAAATTTTAAATAAACAAATACGAAAGCATGAAGTCTCATATCGTAATCAAATCCAAAAACAGAAAATTCAGATCAAAAATAAAACGAGGACATTCCGACAGTCAGATAATCTCACCGGTGGCTCGCAGGTTTCCTGACAGAGGGAAGGAAGTGTACGCATAATTTCAGACGGGGTTAACACGCGAATCTGATGATCATTTGCAGGCAATTGCGGTGCAAGGCTGTGACGCGATTGCAATGGTAACGGGGGCGGCTCGGAATAGAGAGGATTGACGGTCACGTTCGGTGCGGGACCGTTGCAGGGATCGCCCGGTCCCAGAATCGGGCCGTGCACGGTGAACTGTTGCTGTGTGGTGGTGGTTAACGGAGCTACCGGCGGCACAGAAGCCGGCCGCGACGGCGGCGTTATCGAAAGAGGGCTGGGCGTCGACGAGGGCGTTAGGTTATTAGTATTATTGACGGTAACAACAGAGCTAGTTAGTATTGTGGTTGTTAGTGGCCGTGATTGTTGTTGGGTGGTGCACACCTCTGAAACTGGCTGCGGTGTTGTGACTGTTTGGACCGGACTGGATACGGCCGTCGTTTTGCTCACCGAACTGTGCGCTGTGATGGCATTACCCTCCTTGTTGATCTGTGAGCGGGCACACAACATTCAAGATTTACATAAGCAATGAGTCAAAACGCTTTCAGGTGGTTGTTGTCGTTGTTGTTGCTTTGAAATTGGGGGGGGAGGGCAGCAACAAATGTTCTATTTGGTTACAGACACTTGTTGTGCGATCATAAAACATTTAAGCTGTGTGTTTTGACGTGAACAAATATAGTCAAACATATGTGTATTAAATATAATATGCAGAGGAAGTCAACAATAGAAATTAAATAACGCATATGCAAATGACGTGAAAATCATACAAGATATCAGCGTACGCTACGCGAACAACTAATTGTTTGAATGTCTTCTCGGGGTGTTAGTAACAACCCGCCCGCACCAGAAACACATAAGCGTTTTAAATCTCAATGTGTCTGATATTTCAATGCGCCAACAATAGATAATAGACACCATCAAACTTAAATGATTGCCACATACCTGTTGCGCCTTTTTCATGCGCAGCGCTGACCGATTATCCTTTGCCTGCTGCAAGAATGGAGCTTTGGCCTCGTTGTTGAGCGCCCGCCACTTCTTAATTATTTGCTTATACCTATCGCTCCATGCGGGATACTCGGTTTTCCACTCCGGGTGATTGGTATTAGCGTACAGCACAGCGGAAATTGTCGCTTGCAAGCCTAGCGCCTCGTCCGCCTTCATCTTTTCGGTGGACCGTTGATTATAAGTCGTCGGCACAGCGGCAGCCGGTTCCGCCTCGGCTCCTTGGTCCGCCACATTCACCCACGGCGAAGGCGGTTCACAGTACGGACTAAATTGTGGGCTACTACTTTAATAAAAGAAAACGAATCAATTTCCGAAACGAGTACGAACGCAGACGTTTACTCACTTGCTAAAGTCGGATTGATATGGAGATTGTGGAGTGAAACTTAATGGCGAATTAATATTATTCGGCGCGGCCACCGCCGCCAACGTTGACGGTCGCACAGCACTTGGAGGCATTGCTGCAACTGGTGGTTGTTGCACCGTATTAGTTGTGCTAGGCGGAAACACATTCGCAGTCGAAATTGGAAATATATTACTTTCTTGAGACTCTTGTGATTCGTCAGTCAAAACACCCTATTACGAAAAATACAATTCATCATACTGCATCATAAATGATGATATATGCTTACTTTGAAAATATCTTCAACATCTTTGCTGTTTATATTTGGTATATCTAAATTAAAAATGTCGCTGAATTCATCTTTGGTATCTTTGGAATTGGAGACCCCTATTAAGATGACCATGTTATGAATAACCCTTGATTAAAAACTGGGGAAAAGACAACATACCTTCCAATGCTTGCATGTCCGCACCCTTCGTGAGCTCTTCACCATTCATAATGGTATCAACAATATCAGTATCTAATATGTCAGGTAACTCGAGTCCTTTCAGCGCCTCTGAATCACTTTCGTCCTCTTCCTTCGGCACGACTTGAGCCAGCACTTTCGCCACAGGAGTTGTTTTCGGCTCCAGCTGTGGTTTCGGTGCGGCCGGCGTTACATTTTTCTCTTTGGCTGAAGCCACTGCGCGCAATTCTTCCTGAGACAAGTGAATTGTCTTGTCTTTTTCTAAATGCGATTTCTCCTTCTCATCATCGCTGCTCGAGCTGCCGAGATCCTTTTGAGCATCCAGCAACTCGCGGCCGAAAAACGCATCCTGCAGGTACTGAGGAAAAGTTTCGCATAACTTACTTTTGATTTTCCGTTTCATGGGCTTCCTGCGTGGCTTGTCGCCCTCCAGCAACGGCGGCCCCAATGGATCTGTGGGTGTTGTCTGGCCTGGTAACATATCCACATC
The DNA here is from genome assembly GCA_030264675.1 of Anaulacaspis nigra. Taxonomy (NCBI): domain Eukaryota; kingdom Metazoa; phylum Arthropoda; class Insecta; order Coleoptera; family Staphylinidae; genus Anaulacaspis; species Anaulacaspis nigra. The sequence continues at coordinate 116,649 of JARJDV010010651.1, read as the reverse complement.
GTCGTTGTCCTGGCCACGTACACCGCGCACACGCACCAAAAACCCGCCAATTCCCAGTTTCTGCAAATTACGCTGCCGCTTCCTTCGCAATACAGTTATACCGCTTTCACCAGTGAACAGTGTGAAACCTTCGGGCGGCGGCCCATCGTCTTTAGTCCATGTCATCCCCTCCTTGTACAATTCATGTTCGTCCTTCACATCAACGAGTTCCAACTTCGCATCCAACGAGTTCTCGGCAGAACCCATGCCAGCGATAACCGATTCGATTGTTGCCATAATACCGGCCTCTTTATTATGTTGCACCACTTTTTCCAGTTTCTTTCGTTTCTTACGCGACACAGAATGTTCGGAGCATAACGATTTGATAAGATTATGTCCACTCTCGCTTAGCACAACACCATCCATGAAGTAGTGCGAATTCGCCTTCGCCTCGGGGCTCTTCGTGGGCGACGGTGGTTTCGGAACCGGCACAGGTGCAAGATGGGGCGGCTGCACGTCACGCGGTCGACACATGAGGCACGTATATCCTTCCTCGGCGCACTTTTCCGCATCCGTCTCGCTCTTGATGCAGTCGCACGCCCCGTGCAGCCACCGCTCGCATTGCATGCATTGGATAATTAAATCACCCTCGGAGTAGGCCTCCTGGCAATTGGGGCACACCGTGTGCGACGCGCACGGTCCGCACTCGGTGTAGCTGTTCATCCAGTTGCAATTGAAACCTGGATCGGTTGCTCCGCACGTCTGGCACATGGCGCACCACTTACATTTCCAATTGCCATGCGGTACGTAGTTGAGTGGCGGATCCATGCAATATATGTGAAACGAAATATCGCAATCGTCGCAGAGCACGAGACGGTTTTCGTCGTCGCGCTGCCCGCAGCCCTCGCACACGGTGCAATCCAAGCAGCGCCAGCCGATTTGAAGAATTACTTTTGTTACCTTAACGTTTACGCAATACGGGTGATAACATTGTCCGCACTGCACGCACGAGATGAGACAGCCTTCCTGGTCAGTGCCGATCGCACCGCACATCACGCATATATCCTGAGTAAGAACGTACTTGTCCTTCGCCGAGCACAGCACCAGTCGATTCTCGATACCCGGTTCTTCGTCTTTGGTGCCATCCGCTGTTGGGCGTTGGAGGCCCACGCCGGGCACGCCAAACACGCCGCGCATTTTGTACTTGGCGCCGCGCTTTCGTCCAAACTCACTCATGCGTTGCCGCTTCATATAGCCCACCTTGCCCGGCATCAATTTACCTACACCTTTTGGCCGACCTGGATAACCCGTACCGTAACCTAAACGCTTTTTCGCAATCTTAACCGCATATGGTTTACCTTTTCCCAGACCGATCGCACGCATCGGCTCGTCCGGTCCGTGGGGCACATCGAACTCGCTCGTATCGTCGTAAAGAGACTCCTGCGACGCCGACATCGAGTCCTCGTCCATACTATTCCGCTTGGACAACATGCGATTCTCCTTGCAGCACACGCACACGTACTCGTAGTCCGGCTGCATTTCCTTTCGCTGATGATATGCCACCAAGTCCGCCTCCGTGTCGCAAGTTCCATGCACAAACCTAAATTCACAGCGGCGCAAATTAATTCGTACAATTCATACAACCTGATGAAGATTAGTCTTCTTACTTGCGACACATAGTACACTGTACCATCTCCCGATGAGCGTGCGCTCGGTACGCTCGCTGGCAAACAGGACAGTTAAACCCTTTATTCCGTTGCTGATAGCACGAGTCGCAGACGGTGTAATGTGCGTGCCATCGAGATGATAATCCGGCGCCGGGAGTTCTTGAACCGCAGTCGCCGCACACGCGACAACAACGGCACTTCCATCCGTACTTTGGTATTGAGGCAACGATTGGACGCTGACACATCGCATGGTAAACTTTCTCGCACTGCTCGCAGGTGAGCAGCTTCGTCTCGTCGCCGGTAACACGACAAGTTTGACAGACACGACACTTGCGGCATTGCCAACCAGCACGAACACCAGGCAGTTGAGAGAGACCAACGCAAGAGCCATGGTAATGTTCCCCACACACAGAGCAGTAGATCAAAGTGGACACGTCGCCCAAACATTTGCAAGTATAACAAACCAAATCTGTAAGGAATCGCATGGTAAATCACCCAACGAAGTCAACGATATGATTCGAATCTGTACTTACTTTCACAGCTAATTGCAACCTGATATAAATGAGACGTGCAATACAACGTGCAAGTACTCAGTTCCTGTACAGCACCAGACGCGGTGGCGCAAGGAAAGTGGAAGATTTTCGTGCAGCCATCCGTGTTACAGGGAATGCTCGCCCCATAGTGATTGCAGAACGAACATTTTCGCGATAAACTCAACAACAGCGACGGTCCCACATTATCAAAGCCCATGTATTCTAAAATAAGCAACGCAACCCATGTATTGTAAAGTTTACAATAAACCTGATACGAACGACGGAATCAAATAACGATCATTACACACCTTTTTTCGTCACCTCGTGACTCCAGTACGTACAACTACGATGGACATAGAAATGGCCAGAAGGTTCAAACACACTCTGGACCTCCGGTTCATCGACGAACCCAATGATTGTGAGTTCATCCACATACTCATTCGTCATTGACGGATTTCGACACTTGTTAAAACTCTTCTGACGTCGACACGTCACCGGTCCACGAGGACTCTTATCACCTGAATGTTCCGGAGTGCTGCCTACAGCTGATGACGCTGTCGGCTGCTCGTGCGCTACCCGTTCCGGCGTGAATCCATCTGGGCACGTCAAACGCAACAGCTCTCCTTGACCCAACTGACTGCGTTCGCCCAAATTACAAAAGCCGCATACCTTACCCGGCCTGCAATTCGATTTCGATGATAGAACAACCTCCTCTTCTCCTCTTCGCATAGGTACAGGATTCAGATAGGACGGAAAGATACCTACCAACTTTCTGGTGCATATGGCAGTTCTTCATGGATTTGAATCTTCTCGGCCCGTTCGATGGGCACGAGTGCGCCCGTCTCCGGATCCAGGATCATCTCGTCGGGTGTTACACTCATGGAGGGAAAGTCAAACTCGCTGCGATCGAAGCTCTTAACGCGTTTGGGCATGCCACGAGTCTGTCCGCCTGGTTTCCATTTCTTCATTCTGATGCCACCAACACCTGTGACGGTGCTGCGCCGAGGAAACGGCTTGCCTAATGATTCACATATTCAAAACAATAAGCACTCCGTCGCACTCCATCATGATGGCTTGGGAACACATTGGATCGGCCAAAAAGAATGAGCTAGAGGCAAGTGGATTGGAAATAAACATGATACACCTAAGGCAAATATACAGTGAGCAGTTTGTTGGTAGTGCTATGGAAGCTTTGTAACAACATGCATGGGCAAATGGAAAGAAAGGCTCAAAGAATGCATAAACATTTACAAATACCTACAACTCCCTATCAGCTATAGCAATAACAAAATTTGTTTATTTACCTCCTTCCCTGCGCGGTCTGCCCCGACCTCGCTTGATACTCAATGGTTTACCAGTAAAGAACACAGCCGGTGTCGTATCGTCATTAGTGGCGGGTGGGGAGGAGGCGGCTGATGTGGCCGCCGACGCTGGTCCTGATGATGAATTTAACTGTAATGGTGAAGGTAAGTCAATTAGGTTATCATCATCATCGTCGTCGACATCGGAAGCCTCCGCTTCGTCGAGGTCCATGAGCTCGTCAGGGTCTAGCCCTGCACTCAGTTCATCCATTTCGCTTGCGTATCACTACAAAAAACGAACAAATCACCTTATATCAGTGAGGGCACCGTCTCCTCGACTCAGAAACGAGACTCTCGCACACCACTAGACTTTCAGGGGATGCAATTGTATCTACTCATCGTCAGTCAACTATGCACCAAGATGCGAAACCCGCTATAAGATCCGCAACACCTATCGCACGCCAAGCCACGAACTGCAAAAGTTCCCGAAACCAAGATCCAAGAGTGGAGTGCGTATTAAGAGTGTAGGGTTAAAGAATAACCTGTGGTAAGTGTGCAGAATGCCTGTGTAAAAAGTATATCCATGTGAAACCTAAATGGGTGCTTGCATATCAATTAAAATTAAGAGTACGTGCGCCATATATACGTGCATACTAATATCAGCTACTTAGAAACGTAATCCGTATAAATCCGTACACCGTGGCGATGATGCTCAAATCATTACTTGCACTCAGCTGCAAGCCGAATTACTTGGCGTATTCATAGCTAGCGATTTGCGTTCGGACCCAGCAAACGCCATGTCAGTTTGTACACGGACGGTGGCCTAGCCGCTACACCACACTCAAATTCACAGCACAAACAACGATTTTACCATCGCACGGTGTCGGACGCTGTATACAGCCGTTCGCAAAGCACAATCACTAATTATTAATAATAATCCTTAGGGCACTTACGTAAACCTATTTTACACATTTTACTTTTGTATACATGTTGTAATAACACAAAAAATTTGTCACTAACTACGAAAGTGGGAGACTGGCCATCGCCGATGGGACTGTCATTTGATGTTTGCTGTCATAGAGGTCGCCGATACAAGCGTGCCAACACAAACTACCAAACTAAAAAGTTCTACAATAGAAATTATTTTAGTAGGATTCAAAAAGTAAATAACGACTATTTACACTTCTTTCAAGCCTAAAACCTTTCGTAATTGACTTTACTATTTAAATAATATAACCGAAATGATTATAACACCAATCGAATACTGACCTGAAATGTTGGCAGCTATGCCACGATGCCAGCACATTTTCTGGCGCGCTTATTACGTAACTGGTCTGCCGCGTTTTTTCAAAATGGATGTATTCTTATTGCCTTGGGATTGCTTTTTTAATAACAATAAAATGACCCATGCATAACTGGTGTATTTTTCATTATAATTATAGGTATAAAGAGTACAGTAATGAATATTGCTATTATCTTTTACAATAATCTAAATTTCCTAAAATCTGTGAGCAAGTGATATAATGTTAATTATGATTATTCTCAATAGTATGAGATTAATGTTTGTTTATACGACTATGAAAGAAATAAATTATACATAACATCGGATCTCATTTGTTTCCTTCATACTATTCAGTACAAGAGTATTTTTGTCTACTAATAATCTAAACTATCTTAATTTATCAGCCTCAACATTAATTTGTAATTTATCTATCATCAAAACTTGAGTTGATCAATGACCAGTGTCTTGCCGGTTATCACGGTTTTCTTGTCGAGAAACAAAATTACGATTAAAACTAAACTTGAACGAGTATTCATTCATCATCGTACAACATCTTCTTTTGGCCAGCATGAGGCGTTTACTTTCTTTCATCTTAAACAATTTACAGATTAAATATTATTCGATTTTGGCACGAAACAATTGAATTTTGCATCGTTGATTTTTTGCAAGATTAAAAATAATCAAAACCGCACGCATGTTACGTTAATTGTGAAAGAAAATGATTAGTTTTTCGTCTAGAATAGATAAAAATAATAATTATATATTTATACATCCTAAATATAATTTTCTGATAGTTTCAAAGAACATACATGGCTAATCAGTCTCAAGTAAAATGTAAATAAAAGGAGTATTTCAAACGTTCAATTCGCAAATGTTTAAATCAACCCAAAATATGAATTAATATCACAAACGTATCATCATATTAACGTAACATGCGATACACGTAAATTTTTAATATTTTATAATACTTAATCACGTATTATTTTGATGATGTATGCATAGTTTTGAACTATGTTTAACCATATATCCAACTTCCGGTTTGAAGCAAATTACATCGTTTCTAATTCATAGATTATTCGACTCGATTGTTGATTCACTTGAGTCGCTTTAAAATGCTGGTAATAATGTCTTTTTAGGCTATTAAAATGCAATCATCTCATTTGCTAATGTCTCATGTCAATGTCCACATTTAGGCTTTCGGTCATTAGCGTGCTGAGACTGCCAAACAAATGTTTGTTTTTCCAGGAAAATTACTATCATATAATTACCATTGTCACAATGCATGACTTGCATCTTGGCTGTATTTAAAGAATGTTAAATCTCGTTGAACAAGCGCAAGCGATTGCTTTATACTTGCGTAGAATTTATAATATTATCACATCAATAAATAGATTGTTGATACTTTTAGATCATTATTCTTCCTTGACTCTCTTCTCCCTCTCCTTCTTCTTCTTCTTACTTTAAACATTTATCTAAGGCTTACAAGAGTAATAGTTGAGTTGTAGTTTGTTTTTTGAGTAGTACTGATAATATTGGTATTCGCACAAATTAATTTGTGATTATTTATAGAGGCTGTCAACGCATGGAAGCGTTGACAGCCTCTAAATTCTTCCTTTAGAAGAATCACAAACGCATCCCCACTCGATCCATCTCTATCTAGACAATGATTTCTTTCGTATCGAGAGATGCCTGTCACCCTTGCTCATCGTCAGCACGTGGCAACACGATAGAAACGGATTTCCGTGGCCCATTGCGTGGATTCATGATGCATTCTTCGTCATCCTTATCGGGGGTGAATAGTTTTTCCTCGTCGGGAACATGGACTAGATGTGGGCTAAAACAAACAAATTTCGTATCACTTTTAGAGATGTTTTTCTAAATGTCGTCGTTGTTCGAAATTGTTTGGCAAATTGCCGAAAACAAACAGGAATTCTGTTGCTCATTTTGAGTTATTTTTATGCGACGTGCAATTAGGAAAAAAGACCCATGAGTGGATTTTATGTCACTATCAAGGAATTCGACAAGCGTCAATGCCAAGACGTTGGAGGCGGTCGCATTAAGCTATTTTTAGACAGGATATGAGCACGTGAAGTGATTAGATCGAGAGGCTCTTGTTTCTCCTTCATACACTAATGAGTGTGATATTTATGGATGAAAAGATAATATTCGTCCTGCGGGTATTTGAATAACTGATTGATTGTTGGATTGATGGATTGATATATCCTACCTATCAAAGGTCGTCGGCGGTGGCGTGGGCGTCCTTGATAATGGAAAACTCGCCACTTCACGACTCACTGATAGCGAACGTATGGATCCAAAGGGTTGATCCGGCGATGTCTGAGCTACTGATGGTACCATTGCACTAAACAAACACGAAATGTTATTCAAACATATAAAACTATGATCAAAGAAGCTTCACTTTATAAACATTTGACTCTCGTGTTATTTTTGGCTGTTCAAACCAATTTGTAATAACAAAGGGTAATCGTGGTGGTGCAAAGTCTTGCGTGATTGCATGGTCAAGGACTTGAAATGAACACGAGAAAGAAATTTTTTTTGCTAAACGTCAAACACAGGAAGGAATCGAATTTAAGGTTAATGTTTGCGTGCGAAACGGAAGAAGCGTTGGAATAACATAAACAAAACGAATTTCAAGGCATTTGTAAACCTATTAAAATTCACTTTATATGCGCGATTTAAAATTTACTAAGTTAGTTTGCAATGCCAAGGACGAAAGAGGTGACTAATGAAACATAACAAATATCCAAAACAATAAATTGCGCACCAAGTTAATAAATATTCAATTCAAAGTAAACGCGTGAACGCATTCGGTTTCCACTTTCTCTGATCGTTTTTGCTGTCTAGAAATTCATCTATAAATAAATATTTGTCCATCGAAAATGGGAAATTTCTCTCTAATATCGCCCACTATTTATTCGCACTGTAATAATTTTATATCGTGTAGTACACGCGGTGATTCTCGTCATTAAAAAACAAACATGCTTGGCTTAGCTTCAATGCTGATTCTATTGCGGAATAATTGTGAGAATATTCGTCTTTCATGCCATGTGCTGTCATTTGACGTCAGTGGTGCATTAATTAAGTGTAATTTTAGACCGAAAAGAAAAAGAGTTGTAATTATAGGAGAAATATAAATAGATACTTACCCAAAAGACAATGAATTGACGAGAAAAGGCTGCGGTGTTGGACATTGGCTATGTGGTGAGCTAGCCAAAGAACTTCTTGTACTTGAGACTTGACTATGTGGACATTGCGGTGGTCCAACGGCGATTGCTCCTGGTCGACGGCCCATCGTCCAGCACAAAAACGAATTCATATTACCGTTTTCGATGGCAGCTGCAAGAAAAACATTTGCGATTGATACGAGGGAAATTAATTATTCCATGCATGCGATGTTGAATTGACGGACGTGATGTAATTTACAAACCGTGTGACTTTTTAATTAATCAACATTGTTATTATTATTGACTGCACGTGCAATTCTGCTTAATTGAATTACTCGTCACGATATTATTTGCTTTGCAGCCTTTTTCTGAGCATCCTTAAGCAGCGTGTATGAAGAAAGGAAGCTGAACATGTATTTAAATCCTTTACGCGTGCCTTGAAAGCTTCTAAGGTTTCCTCATCAGATATATTGTGATAGCTTGCTTAACTTTGGGTAAAAACAAGCGAAGAATGTGTAAAATTTAAAGAATTTGAATGATTCGTAATTTTTACAAATTCCTTAACACGTTTAAACAAAAATAATTGACATTCAAATGATTTTTATGTCAACGTTGGATGAAAAACTCGTGTAGTGCATTTGACTTGCATAAAGAAATTTTCTTTTACAGCTTTACTTTGCGCCAAAACACTTTCGCATTTTGTTTTCGTCTTTTGCTCGAACCACAATGCGTGCGGATCATTAAAAAGCGTTTTAGCGATGTGGAAAGCGCCGCTGTTTGATCAATATTATGCTAATCAAAGTACGCCAACGAAAAGGAAAGAAGGAAATTTGCTGCAGTCGGATCGTTAAGACGTATAATGCCGAAAATTGCGTCATCGCACACTACACTACATATTGGAATTCCTTTATTGCGAATTGCGCGAAACTCCCTCGTTACCAACAAACACATTTCCTCGCGCATCGATCAACTGTCAAACAATGTGGAAATTCTGTGCTCCGCAGGGAAATAATAAGAATAATAATAATAACTAGACTAAGAATAAACATTGAAATCACTGAATTATTCAATAACGGTGCAGTTAAACAAACGGTAAAATTATTGATAAGCATGAACGAAAGCGACATTGTTTATCTGTCTGGCAAACAACGAGGAATAGAATTAGTTTATGACACAGTTATGCCGCAAAATGAGCATTCAGCTAATGATTCGACTCGCTACGACGACATTAATATTAATTAATTGACCGTTTTGACCTTTTTCATTTACGTTTGAGACGCATTTCCATCAACTAAACAATTTATCCACATTTTCACATCATTCCCACGCCGGCAATAACTTTAAATTTTAATTAATTACCTGGTTTTTAATTACATTTCGAGTTTTTTTTTACTTATTACATTTTTCTCACGTGTCTCTAATGACTGAAGTTGAAAATGCAGTATTAATCGCTTATTTGTGTATTTTGTTTCGTTCGTACACGTGTAGCAAACGAGTACGAAATTTAATTAGCATTCGAAGGTCGTTGTAGAACTTTTTTTTAAGTAATTGGTTTATTTTAATAAGTAGACTTACCGATAGTTTTTGAGCTGGTGACTGGACTGAGTGGATAGAAATCACCATGGAGTGGACAATGAAAGCCAATAGTTTGCTCCTTTAGTCTTGCACGTCGTGTAAGGATGCAGAGCCAGGCGCCAGCTGAGATCATGATGAATCCAACAACAATGCAGAAAGGACCCAAAATTCGAGAGTCGCCTGTGAATGCTGTTCGTTCAGCATAGTGATCTGGTTCTTCATTTTCTCCAGGACCCCGATACGAAGCAGCTGTAAAGAAAGTTTAATTATTAAGCTATAATATTTCATAGAAGTTGCTATTTGTGGGATATTATTAATTTAGAAGTATTGTTGTTTGACCTACTTCGGGGCCAGTTTTCTTAGATGCGAAGGTATTTCATCTCATTTATGATTTCACATTATTGATACGAATTTCTAACTGTTTTCTTATCAACGAATGTCGGTATTAAATTATTAACTGCTGAACATTCAAGAAATCGCAGGAAATTTCCTAATATAAAATTGTTATTTAAATTCTAGACGTGTCCATAATATTGCCCATATACGATATTAAATTCATCTAAATTTTATATTAGCAATCCTATTTCAAATTCTCTTATGGGTATAATTTGTTACAATACGCAATTGTTTAGAGCGACTGAAAATTCCAATTATTCCACGTGCACTGCTACTTGTACGAATTCACTCGGTTCGTTGAATCTTCTTTACTGTATTTTAAACGTAAATAAATAAACAAAATGTTAACAAAATATTGTAATATTCTGATAAGTAAATACATTGGTTAAATCACGTTGCGTACCGATGGGTCACGTCCCCAGAAACTTGTTCAAAACTTGTAATATTTCGTTATAGGCAGCTCGAGAGTGACTGGATGTATTGAGGGCATCACCTTCCAGACCCTCAATAATTCAAATAGTTATTGATATCATGAAAGATGACCCTAATGTAAATTCTTTGCCCCCGAGTAACTAAAATTTGCAACTAAAATCTTGGAACAAAGCAATGAATAGTGAACTGCAAGTAATCCTATGGGGAACAGCCTGGTACCCTATGAATAAATCAAAAGCAATCTGGTACTCCTTTTGAGGAATGCCACTCAGCGAGATTTAGGTTTTGAATTAACTTGAAACCACCAAAGAGTTTGTTTTAAATTACACTTTAAGAAGAGACGTTACATTCTGTATATACTAACCATGAACGTAATTATAAAAAGTTAAATGCCTCCTCTATTAGGGTTTTACAGCAAACAATAAATGTTTCATTGTATATGATGAACTGCAATTTTTATTCGTACGATATATACCCCACCTAGCATCGCCAAAAACTGGCACTCATGCAATTTCTCGCTGTTTGTGTGATCCTATAAATAGCAATATAATGTATGTATTTAAGTTTGGTGACTTCCGGACCCCCGAAATTTAAATTTTCTCGTTAAAACTCGTACGTACAATGCGTCAACGACCATCCAACCGATTCAAAACCCGACACATTAATACGTAAACACGGACACTTAAGCATTTTCTTTCCGTCGCGTGTGTTATTATTAAAAGCATAGCAATATATGGGAATAAAGGGTTGAGCAGCACCTCACGGACCCCCTAAAATTCAAGTCTTCTCAATCAAACTCATCCGCACAAAGCATTCGCGGTCTCTCACCGAATACAAAAACAAAAACTCCTGCTCCTGAAATTTGGATCAGCAAAAACCGACATTCATACATTTCTCTCGTCCATGAGAGCAAAAACTGATACTCATGTAATTTCTTACTGTGCGTGTGAATTCCTGTTCCAATGTATGTACTTGAGACCCCAAACAAATTAAATTGTTTCTTTTATACCAAATCTCACGAAAAGTATACATTAACATTTTACCCCCCATTTCAACAGTAATAGATAATATTAATTATGTTATTGCTGATTAATTTACAAATGTATCTCTTAAATTTGTTTTAATTTAATAAAGCGTACCCTCTTCCTGTTTATTTCACATTTATCAATAAAAACATTTCAAAATAACCTCGCTTTGGATATTTCACTTCAGAAATCAAGTAGTTTATATTTAGTGAGACTACAAGTGATAAAAGCGACCATCAAATCGAAAACAGCGCATTATAGAAGCCTACTAAAAGCCTGTCATAATGTAGGTATTTACGCAATTTTATGTGTTTTCAAGCCGCGTTTATAGGATGTCGACTTATTATATTTATCTCTTATTGTTTATGTTATTCACAGAAAAATAACAGGTAGAACGCGCTTTTGTTTTTCTCTCTTGTCCTTGCGCAATAAACTGTAAAAGAATACCGTAATAAATTTCTAATATCCATCTAAAACACGTAGCAAAATGCTTAATTTATTTAAACTAAAGGCGGTTCAAAAAAGCTATAACAGTAAATCTAATTAACCAATCTTTAATGGTGTTTTCGTCCATCTTCCAAAAAGTGATCACCTGTTGGCGTTGAAGAAAGGTGAATTTCAAATATGGACATTATTTTTTTATTTTTTTATGTAGTATTAATATAATTATCTGAAATTGCTACATTATGACTCATTCCATGCTTCACTGACTACAAAAGCAACGCTGTAAACTTATTAATTGCGGAATGCAAAACGAAACGAGCGGCTGCAAATAGCCTGAATCATAATCGACTACGCAGCTGCGAATGAACTGTAAATGAAACACAATCAATGATTGTACCGTGCAGTGAACTCTTAATTACGTCCAGCGGTAATAAAATAAAATGTTTAGCGGGGTGCGTAACATGATTATCTCCTTTGTTATATATCCATTATCCTTGCATTCTTCTCTATACCATTAATTGCGTTACATGTTCGCATTTTATCACATGACATCAATAAACTACAATTGCCACTTTTAAACTGCTTACTTAATGCGATTTTGAGTGCGAAAAATAATGAGGATGTTGATCATTACTTGCAGTTAAAATCCACCACGCAATATTTATTTATTTTAACCTATTGTGCATTCAATGCATCTATTATTAATTGCTTTGTCAGCCATGCGAAATGACTATGGAATTATCGAGTCAATGTCTTAACCTTGACGAACAAAGTTAAATTGTTTATAAAGATTTCCTAGCTTGCGTTTTTATGGCGTTTTTCTATCCGTTTTTGTTGCACTTCCGAGCAATGCATTAAGCGAATGACGTAAAAAGTAATTAACTAATTGTGTTTTGCACCATCAAATAATTACGCATTTCACCTCGAAAAGTCCCATTTGTTTATTGAATGTCCTTACGTAGATTTTAAAAATATATCTCGTAAGTAACTGTTGCCAAGAAAAAATAAATCCCAAGTTCAAGAGATGATTCTCTCTTATCTCATACGTATGTGAAATTGTTTATTAACTAAGCAAGGCTACGTTTCCAGTGCGAACATCTCAAGCAAACATTACAGCTGAGTGATGTTTGCTTAAGTGTCAGAAGCCAATTTACAACAGTGAAATTATTTACAGTTGGAGAAACAAATGGGAGTTAATTTATTTCCCGTACTATAAGACGCGAACAGTACCTACAAATTGCGTCTTATCCAACGAAACTTTAAGACCTTTTCGATTTTTACAACGGTGAAATTCAGGAAAATTTGGGAATCGATAAAAGGAGAGTTGAATATTTAAAATTTGAAAGATTCATTCAGATATTTAGATTCAAAGTCAACAAATATTTTAGGGGAAATTTGGTGTCAAAAATTGATAACTTTGTTGATTAATTACACATATTTGAAATCATATCTTTAAAAAACTAAATGTACGTATGGAAAGAGTAACTAATGTATAATAAAACGATATCAAAATAGTTTGAAATTAATAAAAATTAGAATGTTTTCTATGCATTTAAAAACTTTCCATTTTTTCGGGATTTTTCTCAAAAAATTAACTTTCTCTTGAGTTGTGCGAAGTTGTACTAAATTGAAACCTGTACCATTGGATAGATAAAAAAATTACGCATCGAACTTATATATTGCGATCAATGATAGTGAACGACGTCATAGGTAAATTTTGGTTTAAGTAATAAATTGTCTCAAAATGCATCTTATAAGTAGACAGAATAATCAGGACAACATTAATTTATCAATATTCTTTGTTTAGAAATGAATATTGCTAGTAGGTATGAGATATATTAGCAACAAATGAAAATTTCAATGGGAGTTGCGTCTTATAGTAAAAGATTTTCTTCTTACCTGTGAGTACGATACCGATGAGTAGAAAAAGTATTCCGAAAACGGGCACGATTATTTGACAACTGGTTGCAACAACTACTCCAGCAACCATAACGCCGCCTTCGACTTTTTCAACCCTCAATCGGGTGACCGCCGCCGGACACCTCACTTTGCTGTCGTCGGTGAGTCCTTCCTCAGACGCTTCTCTAGGCCTGAAACAAGGGGAAATTCATGAATTTTCCAGTGGCGGTTAATGTGCTACGATTGTTCTAAGTATGAGCATTGAACTCGACATCAATCGTCAATAATTAAATAAGGAAAGTACTTATAGTTCAATCGAATAGCAAAACATAGAACTGGGGGATGTATAAATAGATTTCTTATCCTATTTTTTGCCCGGTTCGCGCTGATCATAGAACAAAAGGATAATCAATACCGTCAATGACTGAAGTATTAAATAAAGTTCACTAAATGTCAATTGATAAATCAAATACGCTTTGATTATTTAGTGTTCAATAACATTATTGGAAAATTTTATTGGCGGCTGAACGAATCGCAATTGTTGGTCGAGTGCGTTTAATGTGGTAATAACTGCTCGGATTGGATTTCAAATGTAGGGAAAAAATGGCATGAAACGAACATTAACACGATTTCCGTGTTTCCGGCTTTTGGACATTTCACGCAATGTGGCATTGCTTGAATAAAATTGCGATATTTATTCGATTACAGCATGCACTTTGCTCATAAAGAACAAAGTATTTTTTCTACATATTTCAATGCATAATTAAATATTCGCTCACTCGAACAGAAACAACAAATAATTTGTAAATATAGGAACGTTAAGTAATTGACACATTACAAGTTTGTTTACGCCTAAATTGATACACATATAATGAATGTGGCCTAATTAGGATGAAATTAAGCAATGTGGAATTAAGTAAGTGAATAACAACGTGACGTAAATAAATGAATTAACACGGCTCATCAATCAATTGGCGTGCCAAGTATAGAAATAATTTTGCGTTTAGCAATTACACTGTGTAAACAACAATATTAGTATTCCATATTTAATTATAGTGCATGCAGAAATTCCTAAATAAACAAAATTTTATAAATTTACCAAATAAACAACATTGAATCATCCAAAAATAACAGTAATATGTCACAATGCAATAGAAGGAAAACATGTCTGGTAATTAATCAGTAATTAATGATAAATGTCAATGGGAAGGTGAATAATTACTAGTGATTAATAATAACCTTAAGAATACAATTATCATAAATAGTTTAAACAAAAAATTCAGGGCACAATATCAGATTATGGTTAAATCTTCTAAATACGTTAGATTCATTGTTTTTTGTGATAAGATTAAAATAAGGACTCAACGAAGGAGTTTTATAGAGGATTTCTATTTTAAAGCATCAAAGATTTTTTGGAAAATACGTAAAAAATAAAATAATCTATGCTAAAATGGAAGAAAATCTTGTTTTATGTTTGTAACAGTTGTAACAAATCAGTATAAATCAATAATTAATGAGAAGTGGAGAAATTAACGATGACTAATAACCTTAAGAATATAATTATCATAAATAGTTTAAACTAAAATAATCTCATAATTCAGGTCGAAATCATAGATTATGAATAAATCGTTTAAATCTCATATTCATTGTCTATCGTATGACAAGATAAAAATAAGGATTCAAATAAAGATTTTGCAGTTGATTATCCTTCTATTTTTAAAGGATCAAAGATCTATCAGAGACTACATAGATGGAAATGAATAAGGAAATCTTGTTTTATGTTGGTACTGTTGTAATTAATGAGTAATTAATGAGAAATGTCAATGGTAAGGTTAGAAATTAACGGTGATTATTAACCTTTAGAATTCATGTAATAAATGTACCGTATTTCCCGCACTATAAGACGTTACTTTTTACTTAGAAAAATTGACTCAATTTTGTTATACATTTTTGACAATCTTCTCTAAATACATTATTTTTTGAAAAATCTAAAATGTAATACAAAGTTATATAAGACTTATTCAGTAGCAAATCTCAGCTTATCAATAAATCCTCTAAACATATTAAGTTCATTGTTAGTTTACTTAGTTTTTTGATAAGATAAAAATAAGGACTCAAAAGATATTAAACTATTTTCCTTAAAGGAGCAAAGAATTATATATTTTTTGGAGAGACAAACCAAGATATTGTTTGGCACATACAATTTGACATACCAAGCGGGCTTTAAATTGCCGCCAGCCTCGAGTCCATGCAGTGAAATCCTGCTGCGATTGCAGTTCTTCGTATGCGGCGTTGCGCATGGCGAATGATGGAAAGTCATCCTTGCAACAATGACAACACAGCGTGCACAACCGGAATATTAGAACAATAACAATGGGCAGCGTGCGCACGAAACATTCGACTTTCTCTTTTCAGTCTCTTTGCGCACCAGCAGCACAGTTTGTTTAAAGTGCAAATACCGCAACTTTGAATTTTTTCCAAGCTAAAAATTCCACGTCAAGGCAGAAATTTAGTAAATTTAGCCAGCGCGCTGCAGTCACACGCGATTAACTCTCGATCCAGCTTCTGCCAAGCAGGATAGACACACATTTAACGCAGCCACCGTTGGTAGTTATCCTTTTACTGTCTAAGTAAAAGTAACGACTCGCCAATGGCATTCACACCCTTCCATCGCATGTGTGTGCAGCGAACACTAAAAGTCTGTTGTTTGTTGAGTAGCAATAAATTGGCAATTTGCACAAGGCAGAACGCGAGAACGTGACACACGCGAACGAATCCGCGGTCGGACTGAAACTCGTTCTCGTGTGGCGCGCGCTCGCAGGTAATTCTATGCTCGACTGCCCACTCCTGCTGCCATCCATATACAGGGTACTAATTAATTATTTACCCACCAGAAATACAACTGTATATTACTCACATGGCTGATAAATTTCTAATTAGACGTTACATGTTTTATAAATTACCGTATTTTCCGCATTACAAGACGTAAATTTTTACTAAGAAAAATTGATTTGACTGAAGCGTCAGACTTATCCAAAAATTTAAAACAATCTCCATAAATAAGAGATAATGTATTTCCAGCACTATAAGACTCGAGAATTGCGATGAAAATTGAAGTTAAATTTAAAATTTAAATTTCTAAAAATCGTTTTAATATTGCGAAATGTGTCTTATAGTTAGGTGCATCTTTTGCGCCGGGAAATACGGATATTACTACGTATTTTCCGGACTATAAGACGCGACTTTTCACTAAGAAAATGGGTTCGAATTTTAGCAATTTTTTGTGACGCGAACTTATGTAAATATATATTTTTTAAATCATGTTATCGTCTGAGAAATACGTAATTTATTTGTAGAAAAGAAAAATCATCCTGTATTTAAGTAAAATGATATTGTCAATTAAGTTACAAGTGAACTGATTGTTAACAAATTGAAGATTTTTCGAGCACAATTCGAGTTAATTTTTGAGTAATCTTAGAATGAGTCTGTAGCACATATTAGTCATCATTTTTCGTGATTTGCGAGTGAGTTATTATTGTTATTTGTGACGCGTTTGTTTTTCACGCAACTTATTGAAATTTGGCACCGAATGGTACGCGACTGCAGTGCGCTACAATAAATGATACTAAACGCAATTCATTCAAACGCGATGCTACAAAGTCGTGCGTAACTTTGTACCAGTCTCCTACTTTTAATCACAGTTTTTCTTATTTAATTTAACGCACTGTAAAACTTTTCACTTTAAAAAAATGGAGTTAAAGTTAGCATGGGCTAAATGATACGCTACACACTGATTCCACGTGGTATATTATTGCCAACGTAAACATTGACATTTTGATTTTTTTGTAAATCAATAGATTAGTTGCAATAGTTGCAGTTTATGAAAATATAAATTTAACTTTGATTACAGTAGTAGTTTAGCCACAATTTGACCTCAGTGTTGAATAATTGTCAGGTCGCTAGCAGGTGTAATTACTAATGTCAACTTTAGGACTCAATATCTTTATGACGAATAGAGATAGAAAAACGTGAATTATACCATTAGAAAGGTAATTTAATGCAGAATAAGGATATGTAATATTTTCTGCGTTCATATAATTACAATTAAACGTAATTATCGTTTGAAAAAGTGCAAATAAATTACGCAAAAATAATTTTGAAATTGAGTTTTAGATAGTTTTCCTGTATTTTGCTGTTCTAGACTTTACACTATTGAAAAGAGAAAATTATAGGGAATTCAATAAAATCGTCACTAAATGCATCTTATAACTAGTCGAAATACTCTGAATCACTAAAATTATTTTAAAATTTCATGTTTATATTGAACTGCATCTTAACGTTGTATGCAAGAGTTTTAATAGATATCTAAGCAAATTCTCTGTTTAATTCACTGGTACGCGCATGTTTTACAGTTAAACTGCATTTAACGTATGACTTAACTAACTAACGAATGTAGTTCACGTGTATAAATATAAATTACCTCAATGTTCGACATACATATGTACGACATGCAACAAGATTATTTAAGTTGATGATAAGGAATATATGCAATAAAGAAATAATGAAATAAAATATATTTATTGGCTGCTAGCCACTAATTTCTCAATCCAATCGCTTCCTAAGTGTATTATCTATCCAGCCATCAATGCTTAACACTATTACATGACATGCTAGTCGATTCGATCTAGGACTTGAGTCGCTAGTCGAACTATTAATAAAATAACAACCAACGTATTCAAATCACGCAGAACTCCGGACATTGTTCCTTCCGCGCAGCAGTCGTAATAATTCTTAGACCTGCCAATCGCGACGCACACGTATCTACAAAAACGGCAAATTAATTAATGACTAAACTCGCCTCGCCTCGTCTCTCTTTCATTAATTATCACAACAACCAACGAGTAGACAGACATACTTGCAAGAGAATAGCATGATGGATAATTACAAAGTCGCAACAGCTCGTTATTCGTTTGTGTACATTTTGCATGTACAATTTTGTCGATATCGTAGTCGATACTGCAATTATATGCAGAAAAGCTACCGTTTCGCACGCGTGCACAACATGCACTGGCAAATAGTAAAATCGAAACGGCGTTTTAGGTTTTCTCTCATCATAGATATCTATAGCTTGTTAGCTCATTAGCGCTCTGTGTGTGCATTTTCAAACGAGTTTTTCCACATCTGTTCGATTTCTATTCGATCAATAAACAATGATATAATTTCCTCAATCAAATGCAGGAAATTAATGGAAATTAATTTCCTCAGTTGAATAACCCCGAAAACTGAAGGGGTGTACACGAATAAATATTTAAGGTTATCTCCAGCGCTTGACTGCCTCCGAAATTTAAGACGGAGAAGAGAATTGAGAATAGCAACCTAAATATCTTGATTTGCACCTACGTTCTCGATTAGGAGAAATCAATACGACCGATAGAAATAGGTATAGGAAAATTGTAAGCAAATAAATATTGCGTTGTACTTATGGGGTCAGATAAAATACGTTTCGAGTTGTTATGTTTCGAATGAAAAGAGGTCAAAACCTAATTTAGTACACAGCTTTCGTTTCACATAAATGTAAAATCTTACTTACATATTAGCCTAGATCCAAGTGCTTCTAGTGATGCTTGCTTTCAATGCATTGATTTTCCTCGTGCTTTCATTTTTTGAACTGCTTTTGAATGTAATTCTTCTATTTCGAGTATTTGAGGCAGGGCAATGGCGTTTTCAACGCGTTAGTATCTAATAGTGAACGAGGTTGTTGACCTGCTGATGCTGTTCTTGACCAGGTGCACACGGTAGCGAGGATATCCACGTTTGAGACAAAGTATTTACGTTTTTTGACCCAGCTAACACTCACTGGATTTGATAACTCACACCACCACGCAGGCCACAACGCATATTTCCAATGCGTATATTGATTAGGAATAACACGACACTAATTTACTGATATGTGATTAGCTTTGATTCGTTCATATGAATAAGAAATGTAGCAGTTTATAGCGCGCACAATGATTTATTTATTCAAAGAATGCGTCTTCTCGCTCCCGTTGTTGGGAGGTTGCTAGCACCGAGGCCGGGACCAGCGTTCAATACGATCGTTAAACACGCTCTTCACATGCATGCAACTTGCGTGATAAGTCTGTGTACTTGCTCGTTGATGCACTTGACTCCTGTTTCATTCCTTTGCACAGGAAACACAAGCTTCCCACACTCGCAAATGAGCGCTATTTCAATAAACTCTCGCCACAACGTCTTCCATGGACTATTGGGATATCCTCCCAGTAAACGCCAAATCACCTTCCTGGCGACATCTAGAAATTACACACTGGAGTACTTCATTTAATGACAGAACCCTGACTTGATCGTTTAAAATAAATTTAACTCCTAAAGGAGTTTTATTAAGTAAAGACATGAAAGGTGTTGAATTTATTAATAGTATCAATGTATTTAGAACTCGGACACCACATCAAATAAATGAGTTGTTAATTATAAATAAGTTAAGTGATGAATGATATAAATAAGCTATGACATTATATGATCAATGGATGATTGTAACACATTTCCGTTTCTCATCAGTAAATTATTAATTAACGCAAGGCATGCATGACTGAAAATGTTCTCAAGCAACTTATTGATATATAGATTGATTAATTCGTTTCACTTGGCTCCTGGATGGATTGATTCTCTCAGTACAAGTTTTGCCGTGAACACCAACTATTCATTCCACCGCTACGAAAATGGATGAGTCTGTTGAAACACCAAAGAACCCACAAGATGATAAAAAGTACAAGTTACTCTTATCACTCTGGTTGTCATTCTGCATTATCGGATTCGTTTGGTTCATCACGAAATTATTAAGTGGTCGACGACGCATCCATGATAATTTCTCATGCATTGAAGAGCAATTAAAACGCATGCAAGCTGCGATTGAAGAGCAGGAAAGTATTGAAGATATTGCAGAAGAGGAAGCTCGAGATGCAATTCCGAAATTGCCAAGTGACGCACTATGTACAAACAAGACGGATGCGACAGATGAGAATAGAAATGAAACTGTTGAAGTTTGTGAGAACCAGATTGAAACTTCTATTGAAGATGCAACCGAAGAAAAAGGAGTTAGACAGCGAGAAACAGTTGAGAAAACTGGCTGTGAAGATTCTTCTTTGCCAAATAATAACAATAGTGATGCAAGCGATCGCAAGAAAGATGTTTAGGGATGTTGTATATAAACGTAGTCAAATATTTATTCGTTGACGAGCCGGAAAATTGTGGTTATCGATTATCTATCCGTTTTGAAAACATGCGATTATCACTTGGTATACGTGGACGAATGGTAGGTTGCTTGGAGACAAACCAATCATCACATCAATAAAGTTGTTTCTTCAAAATTTTTCTAAACCCATCCATTATCTTTATACGCATCAAATAGACACGTCAAACACGCCATTGTTTAAGACAATGCGGCCGCAAAAAGTTTCCGTTGATGTCTGGAAAATGATACTCGGTTCGTGTTCTTACTTGGCTTTAGCATTTGTGGCATGGTTATTTCTAAAATTAGTGAATGCGTGTTTCTGGTTCCCTTCATATTTACGCAAACAGGAGAGACGATCAGCTGAAGCAAAACTGGAGCAAGAGTTCTTTGAACATTCTGATAATGATAGTGACACACTGCGAAACGAAGATAACCCGGAAGTAACTGAAGAAACTGTTGACAAGAAGAATGATTAAGTTCTTAGACATTTGGCACTGCGAATTAAGAAATAAGTAATATATTTATTCACAAATAAATAGTTTAACATGAATAATGATTATATGAGTAAATTGAGAATTCCATTAGAATTGATTGCCACACAAGTATTATTTCGTTTTGTATTTAAATTAATATTGATCTCTAATTATGGCATGTTTTGTAAGCAATCACGTATTTGTACCCACGTATGAAGTCCCTGAAAATGAAATAAATGCTGAAACTGACTACTGACTAGAATAAGGGATCGGGGGATTTACCTTTTTGGCAGTTTTGTATTGCAAGTTAACAAATGCTTCAAAGGTTTCACGCAAATCATGAATTTTTTGAACCTGAAACCGTTCAACATCTTTGAGCGCTTTCTCGCTAAAATCCTCCAACTCCTGCTTAGCACGATTGACAGCAATGGCGCCTTCGTGAATTTGCTGATCTAGCATGTTGACTTTAAGTTCCCTCACTTCGTCCGTATCCACAGCACCGAAAAGGCGTGACATCAGACTTAATTTGCCCTGCTGAGCGCGTGTACGTTCGACGTTTTTCGCGGCTACATTATCCTCAGCCGCTTCCACTTCGTATTGCAACAATTCCTGTTTCTTGCACACGTTTTGTAATGCACTCGCCAGGAATAAATATTCTTTCAATTGGTCCACAAGCAACTCTTCATCTTCCAAACTCGTGTCAATGCTTGACGCAAGCGAATCTAAATAATGTCCTGTTTTTTGCAATGCATCACCCATGTCTTTCTCAATGGCGGACCATTCTGAGAATATACGTCCATAATTCGCATGAAGTTTGTAAACATTATATTGTTTTTCGGCGACACGTGATCGAGCCTTTAGAAGGTTATACAAATTCGTATGGAATGTTGTTGCATAGGTTTTCAGCCCCTCGAATTTTGGGTTTGAATGTTTCAGACGAACAGAGACATTGATGGATTTGAGTTTGTTTTCGGCGATCTGCAAGTATCCGTTTGCTTTGTACGTTTCTCTCCAACCCTCTTCATTTTGCAAAAATTCATAAAAATGCACATCAAAGCTCAGAATCGGATGATTTGCAAGGCGCAGTAGAAAATTCTCGAGACCAGCTCGTCGACGATCTATGAAATCTGGATCAAAGGTGTCTGTGCTTAGTTTCTGCCAGAGAAACATAACTCTCTTTTCAGGCAATGGCGGAATAATAACGTATGGATACGTTATTTCCATATAATCATGCAACTGCTCAAATTCCGTATATCGTCGCCATACAGACGATAATTTTGGTAAAGGTCCTTCATAATCTGTATTGATAACTCTACAAAAGCATTACAAACTGAAGCAATGGATGCAGGCAAAATAACTATGTCACTTACTTGGTTTCAACTAAATATACTGTATAATAATCCCGGAGATTTAGAGATCCATTGGCCCGCTTTTCTGACTCAGAAATTGTTACTTCCACATGACTTAGAAGACTCCCCTTTGAAAATTAGTATGAATCAGCAACAACAATAAAAAATACAAAAAGTAACCTACAAACTTACATTATTGTTTGCGTTATTCGGAAGTTGATCGCTTGAATGACTATTATGGATATTGTCCCCATTCATTTTGATTTCGTTTTACGTTTATTTTCTAATCCCAAACGACTGCAAGAGTTTAACAATAATCACTATCTGGGTTTCTTTGTTTGCATTGCAAATAAATTAAATGGCACTAGAACAGTGTGTGTACAAATATCACAGGATTGGACGCGATGGTACTCAAGATAAATACATGATGTATTTATAACTGTAGTTTATATATTAAACAAATCGCGAGGATTTTTTTTGTAGGGAGGCTCAACCTCCAAACTGTAACCCAATTTCTTCCACCTTCCACTTCGCTTTCTACCTAGGCTGCCATCGTTGAATACTATTTCTGTACTAGTAACTTGAAATCGACCTGTAAGAGGCCTCACATTGTCCGCTCTACTTGCCTGATATCAATTCCAACGTGCTGCGGTATTTCGTATCATTTTCATGCGCGTCCTTGGTATCAGTTTTTCCTGTTTTCATGCCGCTTTCCTTATCGGCTCAGCGCCTAGTACCGTCCAACGTTGCGGGCGGCAGACCGCACGTTGTTTGGACGTTCCAGCACCGCGTTTCTCCGGCAGTCGCACCACTCTGCTTTAGTTTTGAGAAAAGCCGCATTTCAAAAACGCGCCCGACACATTCCAGCCCGTGAGTCCTCCGGCCTGGCATATAATTAGTCGTCTAGCATGCGTTAATTCGCGCACCAGCAAATTGATTTCACAATAGCGCTTCCGGAAGAACGGAATTCATCGCCGGCACAAAAACCGCATCAAGCAGGTGCACTTTACAAGCAACCAGTTGCTGAACAACAAATAATTCTATCTGGTCTGTCGCTGTTTTTGTTCGAATTCCTTCCTTTGACTGTGCGCAGTGCAGTGTGTAAATTAAATCGTGGACGACAGCAAGTGCAACACATCGAAGAAGACGAATCGCGCTGGAATGAACTCGATCTTAGGGAAGTTCTTCGCGAAAGTACACTGTCAAGAGGTGGGTAAGTCAGGACGAAGCTCAAGGGATTTTTGTCTACTCTGACCGGTTGTAATTAACGAAGGGGGGCGGTTCCAAGACTTTAAAGCAGGTTATCTTAATTCTTATCCTGCCAAGATAATCGACCGTTAATCCGTGTTTAATTTCTGCTAAAAATACCTCTATTACTTGGAGAAATTACATTTAACATGCAAACACCATGATTAATAATTGATAGATAATTATCAACTATTAATCAACTATCTACGTGTGGGTGTTCAAAAGCGCAGCATGCTACTGTATTATAATATATGCCAAAGATCGATACTGAACATCACCTGGGAAGTTCAACTAAACCTAAAACCATAAACACTCGACAAATTACAAATTGTATCGACTGCAATATCGTTTAATCATGGATTAATTGAGGATTTGAGTGACATTACAAGAGTAGCAATACGGTGATACACATTGTATGCAGGATAAATTATAATTAAATTAATCAAGTCAACATTTTTGTAAACTCCACAAGGTTATGTCATGGAACATGTATTACGTGAAACGCATGTTGTTTGTGACTCGCGGTGAAACGAACAAAAAATCAAAATGCGTTTTGAAATGTTTATTCTGCTGCGATTGACCACATTGACCTCAGTCCTAATAAACTTCAATTGAATTATCAGTTTAATTACGTACGCATTGTCGATATGTATCTCGTAAAAACATCTCAATCGCCATACCGGGCGCGCGTCATCTACGCTGTTCAAGCAAATAATTTATGCTCAGCGGAGATAATTTTAATTAGCCGTCTCCCCCAGTGCGAGTGTGTGTGAATGGAAACTCTTGATGAGTTACGAAATATCGCCAAGTCGCTTATCGGACGCACGCTTGTGCGTAAACGTAAAGTACACACAGCATGCACATGATAAAAAGCAACAAATAGAATTTTAAATGAAATAATAATGTGTGTTACTTGCACGTTTCTTTGTAAATTTTCCACACGTCTTGCATCAGATTTCTCGTCAATTGATTCTCTTGTGATCGTCATCAATAATGCGTTATTTTTAAGTTGCCATGGGGATAATCAACAATTAATTTATTTGTTCACAATGCTGATAATCTTGCTTCTCCTCAATGGAAAATGAATTCAAAGATAAGTGAATGAATTGACATGAAAGAAACAACGTTTAAGAAAGAGAATTAAGTCTAAATTTACGCATCTTAGACAATTTTTAGAAAAATTAAAATTGTCATTTATTCTTAATGTAATAAATACTTGCAATATTGAATTCTGAACAAAGAATATAAGAGATAATTTATGAAATAGACGATGTTATAGATCTTAAAGATGTCTTAAAAACGCATTCTTAATTTAAATCAATTTTTCGAGGTTAAAACTCGCGTCTTATAGTACGGGAAATATGATAATTTCTTATATAATAATTGACTTTGCATTAAATCTGACATAAGCATAAAAGATGAGAAAAAAATTCCAATAATTGCTGTCGATCAACTGCGTTTAAGTAGCGTGTGTCATGCTAAAACTGTGATACTCAGTGCACGTCGCTTCGCTTTTGAACAGGTTTCGTGTGTGTGTTCATGAGCAAGCAACAAAACAGTATCAATGCTAAAATAATAATCTGTGCATTAAGTTCAAGTTTACGCATGTGAAATTGTATTGTGTTGTATTCAGTAGCAAAATTCGCATTTCCTTTTCATTTAGTTATCGCATCATAATATAATAAATAAAATCTCGTTTTTTACGAGCTTGCTAAGCTTCTGTTGAAACTCTGACATGATTAAAAGTTATTGAGTTGCTTAATTGCTTTCTGTATTAATTGAATCAAGTCAGGGAAATAAATATACTGACTGTAGTTAGTTAGCCCACCTGGAGTGGGAAAATATTGTATTGATTTTGTAAAATGCGGACTGTTGTTATTTTTGCCCTTCATGCAAAGTTCTTTATACATCCACTTTCACGAATCTTTCAAATATTAGAGAGAAATTATAATTTGAACACAGTGAATTCAGAATAAGTAGAAGGTTTTTCAGTGTAAGTTTCTAATTTTTAAAATAATAAAAGTGATAATACTTTGAATACAACGAATTTAACATAATTGGAAGGTTATTCAAACGTTGAATAGATGTATAATAATCAGAATTAGTAACAATTACGTTTTGTATTCGTTTATTAAAGTAATTGATTGTCGATGAATTGGTTATTGTACTCCACGATTACTCATAGTTAATTAATATTTTTAAAATACTTTCAGTCCCACCTTGATGGAAATGCATTCCTTATGCTTTTTATATTTATTTACTGATAACAGCGTTTTATGCTAAAATATTTCATCGCTTTGGCAATGATACAATTTCAACAGCTTGCTTTATGCTTCAATTCATTTTTATGATTGTTATTAAAATTTATAATGTAATTTTAATGATGAAATTTTATAGAGTTTAAGGCGTGAATTTACAATGCAAACCAATAAATAACTTAAGTTTAATTAAGTAATTTGTTTCCATTAATTCGCATTGACCGTCAACACACCTGCCAATCAGTTATTTTCGTGTGATTTAAGTCTATTACACATGCGTGTTATGAATCTAATTTTAGTTTGCCGAATTTTTTACGTAATGAGAAGAGTTGAAACAGTTATTACGATACGCGTTGTGACATCACAGTGAATTAAAAACAAGTTGGTGATCGTTGAAACTACTAAAAGTATAATTGCGTCCGCTTAGTAGATATTCGTGACGTTGGAAGGCTCATAGGCGGAAAATGTGTACGCATAAGTGAATTTACAACCGAGACACGGGCACTCTGAATGTAATTTTAGCAAATTGCAATGCCAGTGCCGAACACGCAGCGTTCGCGTTTAGTAGTCATAGCTCAAAATGTGAATCAAATCAACACTTTTTTTATTCTTCTTGACGCGTAAATTCACTTGTGTTCTCGCTATGACAAGTCTTAATGATGCGGATGAGGTGCGAAGTTGTTGGGCGTTTTGGTGGAGTAGTAATTGAAGGTGGATTTACAGGGTGGTGGTTATTTGAAGCGGGCAAATCCAGACCAGCTACATGAAATCTTCCAGAAGTATGCGTCGATTGAGAGGAACGGAGAGCGGTTTATGAATGCGGACGACTTTGTGCGTCGATATTTGAAGTTGTTCGAGGGCGAAAATGTGAATAGCGACAGCGTTCGGCTGCTCGCCGGCATCGTCGATACGAATAAGGACAATCTCATCAGCTATGCGGAGTTTCAAGCGTTCGAAGGACTCCTCTGCTTCCCGGATGCACTCTACAAGACAGCGTTCCAACTCTTCGACACAAACGGAAATGGAGTGGTTAGTTTCTGTAAGTATCCTTGAGGATTTCATTTAAAACTACTTAAAACCAGACTTGATTGCATTATTATACAAGTAATTATAGCTTTATGCTTTATGAGATATTGAATTGTTTTGGCCTTTAGGACGATGGACGTTTAAAGTGATAAAAGTCATTTGTTTCAGCTGAGTTCGTGGAGGTAATGCGCAAGACACTTTTGAATGAGCGGATTCCGTTCAACATGGAATCGCCATTCATTCAACTGTACTTTGGGAGAAATAAACAACGCGCGATTAGCTACAGCGAATTCAGTCAATTTCTGCATGATTTTCATGAGGAGTATGCGATCGAAGGATTCCGCAAGTCGGATAAGAATGGCACGGGGTTCATTTCCGAGCTGGATTTTCAGGATATTATGATTAACATCAAGAGCCATTTGTTGACTAAGCAAGTGCAATCGCATTTGATCGAGGTAAACATGCCAAACTATGCGCTTAATGTGATGTAATTACACGTGTTTCGCGCATTAATTATGGATTGCTTGCCAAATTCAAACGAGGCGCTCATTGAGAAATAAACTATCAATTCGATAGTTGTCAGTCGTGCTAATCATTTACAAACAATACTCGCGTGTTATTAATTAATTATGTCATAGCAGGTGAACAAGACATTAATTGAAACCACATTTTCAGACGGCTAGTGGCAGTCAAACTGGTCATAAAGTTAGCTTTCCATACTTCATTGCATTCAATTCCTTACTGAACAATATGGAGTTGGCGAAACGAATCTATCTGAATGTGACCAATGGTCATCGTAATCAAGAAGTCAGCAAGGAGGAATTTATGCATTCAGCTCAAGTCATGTCACAGATGACGCCGTTAGAAGTGGATATTCTGTTTCAGTTGTGCGACGTCCTTAATCAATCCGGGTAAGATTGGTTTATATCTCGATTTCTAAGTCACTCAAGCGAAATATTCATATTCATTCATTAACTGCAATTGTTCATAAAGTAATTAACTCATTTTCTAATTCTCTTTCGAATTAGTCTATTGCATACTGAGCGTGGATGTGCTGACGGGTCAGTATCAGGAAAGCAGACCGTAAATATGAATATGAAATACCCACCCCCTGAATATATTGATTGATTTACAATGAATTATGCAATAAACAAATTAATTGTTCTTTGTTTTTAGTCGTATCGTTTACAATGATCTCAGCGCCATTGCACCTGAACAGTACTTTAAACAAATTACAAATCGTCTCGCTGAAATTCATGCTGTATCTGTAAGTATCACGATTTTCGTTTGAGAAAGTGGTTTAATGTTGGATGATTTAAGGGCCCAGAGGATCGAGGAGTTGTAATTCAAATGCTTGAGAGTGCTTATCGCTTTTCGTTGGGTTCGATTGCTGGAGGTAAATATGCAAGGAAATCGTCATGTAACTTTGCCATATTTCTGAATAATAAAACCATCTGCATACTTCACTCGGTCACTCTTCTCCCAGCCGCCATTTTGTCATCGCTTGCTGTCATTGTGTAATGCGAATTCAGGATGAGATGATTTATATTGAATTTTGTTTTCTCCTTCCCTCTTCGCGATGATAGCCGTCGGCGCGACCGCCGTCTATCCGATAGATTTAGTAAAAACGAGGATGCAGAATCAACGCGCTGGTTCCTTTGTCGGTGAACTGATGTATCGCAATAGTATAGATTGTTTCAAAAAAGTGATACGACATGAAGGGGTGTTTGGATTGTATCGTGGACTAGTGCCGCAATTGTTGGGCGTCGCACCAGAGAAAGCCATTAAACTCACAGTAATTATCATCGCAATAAATTGCATTCTGCATGATTTATTTATTGATCCATCGTAATGTTTTAGGCAAACGACTTTATCCGTGATAAATTTTACGATAAACATGGAAACATTCCAGTGTACGGTGAAATCTTTGCTGGCGGTTTTGTAAGTTTTCTAAGTCTGGATGAGAGGTGTTGTTGATCATGGTTGTTTTGGTTGGTTTCAGGCTGGTGGGTGTCAGGTTGTATTCACGAATCCATTAGAAATCGTCAAGATTCGTTTGCAAGTTGCTGGTGAAATTGCGGGCGGTAGCAAGGTGCGCGCCTGGCCTGTGGTGAAGGATTTGGGCCTAGTGGGTTTATACAAAGGGGCCAGGGCTTGTCTAATGAGAGATGTACCTTTCAGTGCAATCTATTTCCCGATGTACGCGCACACGAAAGCCGCTCTCGCTGACGAGTCTGGTTACAACAGTCCACTTACACTCTTGTTGGCGGGCGCCGTCTCCGGTATTCCTGCCGCCTCTCTTGTCACTCCCGCCGACGTAATTAAGACGCGATTGCAGGTGGTGGCACGCGCTGGTCAAACGACCTACACGGGTATTATGGATGCAGCGCGTAAAATCTACGCCGAAGAAGGACCGCGTGCATTTTGGAAGGGGGCAACAGGTAACATGATTGATTAACACTGTCAGTTGTTTGCTAATCAAATATTGTTTTAGCTCGTGTATTCCGTTCATCTCCACAATTCGGTGTCACTCTCTTCACATACGAACTATTACAAAGATATTTGTACATAGACTTTGGCGGAACGTAAGTCGACTTACTTTCGCATTTCTAATCGCAGCTCACGAGCACAAAATCAAATCTAACACAACTTCAACTCATTGCGAAACAAACTTCATATCAAATTTACATCAAACTATGCAAGTTGCTCATGAAGTTTTTATCATATCAATTTATTGCCTTTTAATGCTATCCGTTGCAAAACTATGAAAAGGTATCTGAACAAGCTGATAGTATTTTTTGATTTTGCTATCCTTTTGATAGTGACTTAAGTAATGTAGCTAAAATGCAAATGTGACTTTACAGACGGCCATCTGGTTCTGAACTCAAAGTGATGGAAGCTGAACCAAAATCTCGACATCCGGACCACATTGGCGGTTATTCCGTAGCGCAACCAATCTTCAGCGGAATCGAAACGAAATTCGGTCTATGTCTGCCAAAATTCAGTCGTCCACCGGCTAATTAAGTAAATATTTGCTACAAAGTGTATTGAAACTCGCGTTTTGCTCATTTTTTCCACAAGCAAAAGTCGACAGAGCTCGCTTACATCGCTTTTACTACATCCCAAATAGACTTTGGAAAACATTTTACAACTTTATTGCAACAAAGCACGCAATAAGCTTAGCTTTTTGCAGAGATTACATATTCATAGGCGCATAATTTTGTTGAGATAATTATAAACAAACATTAGGGAAATTAATAATTGTGAATATAATGTGATAAAAGTATATAACAAACTACGAATAACTGATGGAACGAAGTGAACGAAATGTGAATTGATGAATTTGTTTCTGGTTACGTCGTGATAGTAACCACGAATACAAAAAAGCCTTAAATAACGTAAAACTTTTGCGATGAAAAGAGAAATTATATATACATTTTAGTAGCAAATGAATTCTAATATTTTTAAGTAGGTAGATTATAACAAATTCAAAATTTATATGCAAATCTTTTAATTTAATTTCTGCATGTATTTTATATGTGCCGGAGAAAATGAAATGATGGCGAAGAGAGAATGATTGATTAATGATGTACTCAGAAACTTCCTATTTTTCTTAAAATATTCTTGTAAAAAACAATGTAAACTTAGTCAATCTTATTGTAACGAAGAATATACCTACATTGTCCACACTCGCAACACTGTTAGCAATTCAAACAAAAGACAAAGATGTTAGACAATGAAATAATGTAAAACTGGTAATATCCACTTACTAGTATGGCATTTAACTAATAAATTTTAATTTGAATTTAGTTGACTAGCTTGCAATGATTAAATCTAAATGCTCCCTGTCGTTTCGACATTGCAATATGTCAAATTCGATGAGTTTTTATCGATAAAATTTTAAATAGATGAAGTAAACGATTCGGCGATGGGCAAAACAATACTGACCAAATTAATTCACAGTGTATCAGTTGCAACTTGCGCGACTTTTATTCGAGAAGAGCGATCATAATCATCGCAAATTTATGTATTCGATGCAGTAATTAAATTCACCATATTTTCATTCCGATTTAAGGCGACAGACACTCTGGCTGTCATCTTAGTATGGACTCATTCCTCTCAGCAATCACCAATGGCCAGAAGAAGTGTTCCTGTGGTAAAGCAAGATGCCACAATAGTGCAAAAGCAGCGCGTCATGACAATGGAGAATATCCAAAGAATGCAGAGAAACCCCATGGAATTTGTTCAAATCAAACAGACAAACCAGAAAGAGAACTTGCCCCAATATCAACAGCATTCTGCAGGAAATATCCTCTTCTTCCGGTTGCTTCGTCTACTATGAAAAATTGTCCGGCGTATAGAGAGCTTAAGAAGGATAAAGCTGCTAAAAGCGGGAGTAATGCTTCGTCTAATGATGAAAACAATTACATGAAATGTAGATGTACAAAGATGACGGAAACTGATGAAAGGCCTCGAAAACCGCATAAGCATAACTTGTGTAAGAATCCAAAATGTGCGAAACGATTAAGAAAGGATGCTGACTATATTGGTAAATCATATAAACATGATGTGAAAGCGATATCAAAACCAGATCATCCAACAGATTATCACAGATACGTTCAATCCACAGGAACGGCACAAAATTATCCTGGCTCATATGCCATAGATGATTTTCCTCCATTGCCGTTGCAAGCGATCATACAATCGAAAATTAACGAAACAATGCGCAACGAGATAGAAGTGATTGGTTATACTCCTGGTCAGTATGAGTACGCTGGTTCTTCATATCCACCGCTTCCTAATTCTAGGAACATGTGCAGGTGCTGGAGGGATAAACGTGAGAAAAGTTCTTCATCTTCTTCAAGCTCCTCAGGCCAAGATGAAGAAAAGAAACAAGATAAATCAACCTGCCCAATGCTCCTTCAGAAACCCACAGCGTGCACGCCATGTTGTCGAAGGAATATCACAATTACCCAAGTTTTTAGGCCAAGGTCCAACTCAATTGATAAACAATCTATGGCCCATGAAATTAATATTTCACCAATACCCGTTCGTGCATTGAGAACACCTCCACCGTGTAAAAATTGTCATACGTGTATGTCACCAAGTTTTCCACGACCCACCTGCGAAGATGTCTATACCACAACTAAGAGCGCAATGGACAAGCAACAGGTAACAACAATTCCACATTCCCAACGCGGATTCTATTCGGATAAATCATTTGTAAATGACGCAGAATCCATGACACAAGATGGAGAAGCCACAGAACACCAGCGAGTAAGGATATCCAGCGAGACGAAGTGCTACGACCCGGTTAAATGTCCGCGTCGTTACAAGCATCACGAATATAAGAAATATACAACACCGAAAATTTGCAGTACGAAATCAGTTCTTGTACGTCAAAAACCACCTGCATATGCAGCGGATTCTTACGAGTTTAAACCATGTCCGGCGAAATGCAAAGGATTGAACAAGGATCCAACAATCAGGTCGGAAACAGTTGATCGGTATCCCAGAGAAAGCCCCAAACCAATGGTTTCGAACGAAACATCGCCAATCTCACCACCTACGGAGACACTATATATGCGCAATAAAGAGATGGAATATCCTGAATCAGACTTGTACATAACACCGGAGGAAGATGAAATGTCACCAGATGAAATATATTGTAGGACACAGTGTCCTGTGTGTCAAAGTGAACCAACTGCTGATGAACAGTTGATTGATACGATTGTTAAGCAAAGTAATACCGAACATGTTGAACATGTTGATTCAGAAACACAAGAGAAAATACCTTCAGCATCCATATTAGAAGAGAACGTCGGGATTATAGTTCAATCCTCATCATCATCAAACTATGCAACACCAATTATGTCTGAATCCAAGTATGATACACCTGCGAATGCTGATCTGTCGTCCAGTAAAGGAAGTCTTCCGAAGGACGATGATGGAAGCAGTTATGAGTTTTATGTATGCGATGTTTATGACCCAAAGACGGGAGAAAAGATAGGTTCAAAGATCAGGAAAAAAGCTGATTTTATGTCCCCCAAATCCTCTAGGAGTCTTTCTTTAAAAGACAGATCGTTATCCAAAGAAAGTAAATCACCGAGTGAAAAAGTATCTTATGCCTCGCCAGAACAAATTACCCGAACAGCTAGTGGAAAAGTAATTTATGCATCACGTGAACGAGTCGATGAAACACCAGTTACAAAGAATAAACAACCAGACCCATCAAATATAGGAGAAACGGCTTATTTTTCAACGCATTATATTTGGAGTCCACCTTTAAAAGGCAGATCAGGATCTAGGGAAACCAACAGAACACCAAGTAGAAAAGTATCTTATGCTTCGCAACAACCAGGAAGCGAAGCCCCAGTTTCACAGGGTAAACAGCCAAATCCATCAATTATCTCGAGAAAAAGGTTTTTTGCCGACAATATTTGGAGTCCTACTTTACAAGGCAGCTTATCATCTAGCGGAAAAGTATCTCATGTATCGCCAGAACAAACAAACGCTATAAGTCTTCCTGTGGATGATGATGTATCATCTAAAGGAAAGGGTAAACGATTTGGTAGAAAAGTTGAGTACTTATTTGGCGAGAAAATTAGCCAAACATCGAGTAAAAAAGAAGAATACATTTCAATAGAACAAACAAGTATTATAAGTCTGTCTGTGAAGGATAAAATATCATCAGAGGTTAGCCAACCAGTTAGCAGAAGAGCATCAAAGGAAAGCAATGGAATGGTTAGTGAAGAAAAAGATGAAGATTATGATGATAGTCCAAAATATGTTATATGCGATTCGTACTCACCAACACAAGGTAAACGAACAAGTCCATCCACTCACAGTCAAAGTTCAGCAATATCTCATACTACTTCTCAAAGCTCTAAGAAGAAAACTGCGAAATCTGCTTCCTTTCGTAATGATGGAGCAGGTAGTATTTCTTCGAGTATCTTGAGTATGCAAGCGTATAAGACAGCAAACTCTTCGCAACAAGGATCAGAGAAACTGATTCCTAGTCGACGAGAATCAAAACAATCTGCAGTTGTGATTAAAATACAAAAGATTGAACAAGACTTACGATCATTATCGGCAAAGAGTTTATCGATTCAATCCTCTCAGTATGTATCTACAAAGGATACGCAATCATTGCTAAGTGATAAAGTTTCTTCGCAATTCACTTCTTTTCATTCAGCACGTGGAGATTCATCCAGTATGACTTCGTCAATTCTAATTGCGCAAAAATATCAAGCTGAAATGAGGACCAGTGAAGAATCTGACACTCTGTCTGTCATATCCAATGAGAAACTTATAGACCAGTATGGAAATGTGACTCCGTATTCAGCAGCAACAAGTAGAGATAAGACGCCACATGATAGCGCACATAATATTGCTCGAAAAATGGCTCCAAGAATGGCTACAATGGGGAAAAGAGGTGAGGAGACGAAGAAAAGTGGAGATGAAGTCGATGCTGCAATAGGCAAATCTAAGTGGAGAAATATCAAAGATGATATTTCGCATCGCCTTTTTGGTTCGATTCATCATCCGTACGCGCGCAAACTTTTAAAGTCTTTGTTATTCTTCTTGCTCGGTCTTAAAGTTTGTTCTGAAGCTTGGTATATGGTTATCCCTATTTATGGAGCAAAAACAGCAATAGCACGATGTATTTGTCCGGATTAAACATAATTAGTTTCAATGAAAATTTGCTTCTTTGCTCGCCTGTACTGTTGTAACTTTCAAATAAAAATACAATCGACACTGTGAATATTGCATTGATTATTAGAATTATGGATTGATTGTAATAAAGTGAATTATTCCATTTGTAATTGCATATTTTAAAATATCGTATAAAACAAGGCATAGTTTATTTTAAACATTTGCCAATGATGGCGCTATTGTCAGAGAGAGTTTCCCGCCAAATTGCTTCCGCTTCCATCGATGCCGCTATCGGCCATTGTAGTCTTGTGCTTCGTAATTGCTGCCGGCTTGGGTGAAAATATGTGTTAAAATGTGTAAATAATAAGGGGCATAATCTGAAATAACTGACAAAAGGTATGTTATTGTTATATTTACTTGCACAATTGTTATCAACGCGTGGCCTTTTTTTTTACTTGTGAAAAATGTTATTTTTGTGATCCAAGGTATGACACGGTCATGGCGGCTACTACAACCTGCTGCAACAGGCATTGCACTTTTGGCGTAGCGCTTCAACACACAAATAAACGCAATCAACGATCAACTTGAATGTTTTAATGTAACGATCTCAATGCCTAAACCATATAAGACACATACTACTTTTCCCTGATACTCACTTTCAAACACACTCAGTCCCTTGATATCGCTAATAACAGATTTATGCACAGCCTCATACTTTACATCTAAATCACTATTGACTGCATATTTATGAATAAGTAATAGTTGGTCCAGCGATGCGGTATAAAAATATTCATCATTTATAAAAGCACCATTGATTTGAGCACAATGAGACTCAACATTTGTGTAGTTCCCAATAACCTCTATATCACCTTCCAACCATTGAAATAGCGTTAAACTAATTTGATTATCATCGCCGCCAGTAAGGCATAGAAACTTATTATCTGATACGAATTTGAAAGTAAATGCGTTGATCCCAGATTGATGCGCTTTGTGGCGAAATATTGGTTTGTCAATTTTAGCAGTTAAATCAGCACAATTCCAAAAGCATAAGTATCCATCTGTTGCCATTGTGCAGAGTAGTTTATTAGGCAAATAAGCCAGTTTCAATATGCATCTTAGGTCATATTTATAGACATTACACAATGTCAGCCTCTTTTGATCATTGAAAGTAAACAGTTTTATACAACCATTTGAACAGGCAGCAAACAGATAGATTTTGTTTGCGTCAACGATTGAAATCAAATCCATTATACGTACTTCCTCATCGGCTGGTTCATAAAATGAATACAGTTGTTTACATCTGTGGAATGCATTATCCTTTAAGACAATTTGCCAGCAAATTATCTGACCACGTCCTCCTCCACTGAACAAATAGTAATTGCATTGAAATTGAATCAGTGCAAGACCTCGTATGCTTGAAAGATGAGATTTAATTGTACATACATTTCTCAATTGTACATTGGCAGTAGTAATCAGTTCAAAGAAACTTAGCGTTGTATCTTCAGATCCAGTAA
Organism: Anaulacaspis nigra; assembly: GCA_030264675.1. Classification (NCBI taxonomy): domain Eukaryota; kingdom Metazoa; phylum Arthropoda; class Insecta; order Coleoptera; family Staphylinidae; genus Anaulacaspis; species Anaulacaspis nigra. The sequence continues at coordinate 80,158 of JARJDV010010651.1, read as the reverse complement.
TTAAATACATCTTATCAGTGTCAAAATTGCTTCTAGTCAATGCATTAATCTCTGTTGAATGCACACTTGACGTAAGTTCAACAGGTCGTTGCATTTCAAACGTATAAATCGATTTCTCACGTATGTAAGTAAAATTATTATTGTGCATATCCCATGATCGATGACCACCGCCACAACTTATACTGAAAAGTTGCATCCGTGTTTGGCAATCCCATAGTAACATTTCATCACCATTAAAACCAATAATTGTATTCTCATTGCTGTTGATTTGTGCAAGCCATGAAAATGGAAGAGTATCTTTGTATAGTTGTATCAGCTGATTGTCTATTATATCAAAAGTCCTTAATGTTGCATCTCGTCCAAGAGACGATAAGATATTCTCTTCCCAGTTGTATTGCAATTGTGTTACGCCTAAATGGCTGTGAGCTTTTCTCACTGAATGAACAGGTTTAATTTTTTTCATATGAAAAAGGTGAAGGTGGCCTTTACGATCACCAACAGCAAATCCCAAAGGTACTTTACATGCACTTGTGGACCATCTTTCTTTGCTGGGCGGTAATTCATAAACTCCTGAAATTAGTAGCGTGATATTATTTATAAACCAAACAAAGTTTGATTTCTATACCCATGAGTAGTAAATTGGACATTTGAATTTTCCATAAATAAAGTAATCCATTTGGTCCACAAGTTAAAATATGCTGGCAAGTCAACCAATGCAAAGAAAATATTCTTGAGCTAGTTGGGATAATGTATTCCAACGTTTTAAGTAATTTCCCATCTTGCAATTGAAAGAGAATAATATCTCCTTTAATTCCTAAAATATTAAGAAATAACTTGTTTGGATGGTCTTACATAATTATTAATTACCTGCCAGTGCAATTTTACTTCTACAATGTGAAATTTCCAGCAGTGCATAACTTTGAAATTGTGGAAATTCACCACACAATTGCATTGCATTTGCTATTTTATCATAGTGATAAAGTTGTCCTTTCTCTGTTATAACTACAATTACTTCATTGGCAAGAATTGCCAATTTCTTTAGGACTTGACTATTTGGCAGATGAATTTTCCTATTAATTGTTTCACCTATATATGACTGAATTATACTTGCATCTGAGCCGCCAGAGTAAGCAATTTGTTTGTTTTCATCACTAGTCAGTGACCAAATGCTACCGCCATGATGTAAATTGCAAGTCTTGAGTAAATTTCCAGAATAATCCCAAACGCAAATACGACCATCTTCACCACCAGATAGTAATCGTGTTTTCCGTAATTGACAGCGGAAAACTCTTGAAGTATGTCCATACATTTTCTTCTCCATGGTTATTGTGGATGATGTTTCTTCTAAATTTCCATCAATCTTCCATAATATCAATGCTCGATCATCGGATGCACTCAATATATAATTATTGAAATAATCTATTGCAAACAGAACACCCTGAAAGCAAATTTAAATAAGTTATTAGAAAACTTGAGCAATTATTCTTCTTACTCCATGGCCTTTGAGTCTATGATAAACTTCACCAGATTTATAAGGCTTCCAAACAAGAATTTCTGAAAATACTGTGCCACTTAAGATTATACATGACTTAAATGTGTCATGGCAAATATGTGCTGCATATAGAATGCATTTTTCATTGCATCTTGTTATTTGTACAGTCAGTAAATCATCATTTAGAAACTCAACTTCATTGTGCATAGTCACAATGGCAATATTGTTGTATTGAAGCCATTTGGTAGATAACACCCAATCATTTGAAGAAAACCGTGATTTGATTTTAAAATCACAATGATTTAGTGAATCATTTTTGTTTATCAAGACAAGAAGTTCATGTTCTGCATGTAAAATGATGTGCGTTTTAGTTTGATTAACAGCAATTCCATGAATTCTAAGCCCATCAAAAACCACATCTTTCCAAATTAGCTCATTACTATGTGTATTAAATACTTGGAATGTGTTTCCAATACCTGAAAAGCAATATTTAACAATTATACATGGTCTGTTTATTACACAAATATTTCATACCAGCAAGTAGACAGTTGTCCACAAGTTCCAGAGCTGTAACATCTGTTTTTACTAAAGCCTGTGAACAAAGCATTTTAGCTTTCCCACAACTATTATCATTAATTATTGCAGATTGTTATTAAATTCGCGTTTTAACAGTGCATAACCACATGGTTACATGATAGTAAACAGTAACAGGATTAAATGTTAGATAGAAGTTGCTGTACAGAACTATTGTATTTTTGTCACTCTAATGGAGATTCTCTCATAAGTGAGAGAGATGCAAATACCACTCAAAATCTTACGCACTCCTCTATATTTATATGACAATCGTTTGTAGACTACGTTTCACATGTAAACAAACCTAACAAAAAGTAAATACAACATAATTGTACTGAGAATGATTTAAATATTAGTGAAGAAAATGAAGCATAAGAAACGTAAACATAAGGGTAAGAAACTAGACACATCCGATTCCTCAGAGGATGAAAAACGTATTAAATCTCTGAGAAAGAAACGTAAAAGAAAGTATTCATCATCAAGTAGCTCTAGCAGTAGTACGAGTAGCACTGATAGTGTGGAGGAACGCAAAAGAGCTGAGAGGAAGTTGAGAAAGAAATTGAAAAAACATAAAACAAAGGACAATGACAAAACTAAAAATCAAAGTTCTAATACTGAAACAGTAACACCTCAGTCAAATGACATACCCATTGAATTAATGAACCGATCAATGGTGCCAATGACTAAAGAACAATGGGAAAAACAACAAAGTGTTGTTAGACGTGTATATGATGAATCAACTGGTCGTCATAGATTAATTAAGGGTGATGGGGAAGTTATTGAGGAAATTGTAAGTCGAGATAGACACAAGCAAATTAACAAAGCTGCAACCTCTGGGGATGGAAATTTCTTTCAAGCAAATGTTATGAAGAAGAAGTGATAAATATTGCTACCAATTTTATAAAAATTATTAAAGGCAATGTTAATAAAACTACTATAAACATGTGATCCATAAATAACCTACTACTCTAAAGTCTAATAGAATAACCCCAATTCCTGCATTTAGTTTAAGTTAAATTACATGTTTTAAAACATCTTAATTTATTCATAGGTATATCATAGGTATGTGTTTAAGCAACACGTCATATGGTTTTTACTCTGTCATACTTGGAATGTTACTATAACAGCTGATTTATGTTTACATTCGTGGTGGTCGCGCTAGCAATTTGTGTTTGTTAGAATTGTCCATGTTCTCTCATTCTTTCAAATACAGCTTGGTCTCGTCAAAGGTTGTTAGTAAATATAGTTAACTGGTGCGGTGTGTCCTGGCAATGTTATCGAAACAAACGTGACTTGTAAGTTTCGCACACTTATTCATCTTTCGCTCAGCGCGAGTTTAAGTGCGCCAGTTCCTGACACGTTGTGACAAAGTATTTGCAAATAGTTCAAAGCAAAAGCAAGCTATTTCGTGCAACTTTTATCTCATTGTCTAATTGTTGTCGCTTGTTATTCCATGAGTTGCTAGCGTCGTGTCGGTACATTGATGCGTGCAACGAATAATTATTACAATTCGCGTGTGCAACGTGTTTGACAACGCGAAAGCGCAGGTGATTTTCGTATCTTGTGAATGATCTTGGCTTGTAGCAAATTACACAAACGCATCCGGCAATTAAGATAGAGTCAGTGTGGCAGTGTTGAGTGGTTAATTGGATATTTTATAAGGCATTGATTCCTATACGGATGCGACGGGAATAGGTGCGGTTCGTTCCAATCCTTGAGGCGTGTATGCAACCGAATAAACGCCGTTTCGAGCGCGAAGGCTGCTATCATTGAACGGCAGGATCGCCTGGATGTGGAGTTTCACGCATGGTGTAGTTTGTGTGTGTGTTGGTAGACGTTGGGGGAGAGGGTGAGAAAGGGCTAAACCCTAGCCAGGCGTCGTCCTCCCCGCGTCTTGTCGTCCACTTGCCGCAAGCCGATCAGCAACTGTACGCAAATTGAGCGCTGTTGCGTTTGTCGCGGGCATCGGCGGTGTGCGTTTGTTGCAAACAATTGGAAAATTCGCAAAAGCAGCCGCGACGGCGACGGAGGCGGCGGTGGTGCTCGGAATTTTGGGGCGGGCGACGAACAGCGAGGCCGTAGAGGCATCGAGGAACTTGGCGTGCGTGTGGAGCGTGTGCGTGCATCAACATCGCGTCGTCCAAGGTGAACGTGCATCTGATCGGGAGCCGGAAGCGAATTAATGTAATAAGTCCAGCGCGCGCAAGGAGCAGCAGCTGCAGCCGGAAAGGTGCACGTCGTGGACGCACCGTCGTGGTGGTTCTCGTAGTGGTGAATCGTGCGAAGCGTGCGGCCGCCGCGGCGCCAGCGAAAGCACCACCACCGCGACGAAGAGGAAAAATGGCCGATGAGGAAGTGCTTTTCGACGACATCTACGATCTCTGCGAAGAGATCGGGAGGTAATTCCACGAATCCACCAGCTAAGTGTTTGTGTGCATGGGCTGTTTTTAGTTGCGAACGGCGACGCGCCCCTCTTCTAAGCGTTACGAGGTCCTTCCTCCTTGTAGAGGGTTCCTAAGGGTTAGGACGCCGCCGAATGTCAACACAATTAGTTGTTATTGAGGGGCGAGGGAGGGGGATGATTTGCATGTGTTGCCTGTCACAATCTTGAGCAATTTATGCTACATAAATATCCCTCGTATTTCATTGTTTTAGGATATTACAGAATTAGATTACATGCTGATTACTTACTTACTTATTGAAGGGTTGCTATTCGTAATAATTTGACGTTGGGCTGGTTTAAATTAATTTATTTAATGAATTATTCTCTTCATTTCAGAGGCCCGTTCAGCGTAGTGAAACGATGCATCCATCGGCAGACGGGGCAGGAATTTGCTGTAAAGATAGTGGACGTCTCGAAATTTACTTCGAGTCCCGGACTGAGCACCGAAGGTAAATGCTCCTCCTCTGTTCCTTCCACTAAGTTATAACATTCGTTTTACTTGCGCTTTACAGTAAATGTTTAAATAGCTCAGCGTTCATTTCGCTCCTGAAATTTTACGTTGCCGAAGCAAAGTTTTCGCTCAACTAATTATCTTTCTGCGTAAACAACTTGCACAAGTTCTCGTTCAATGTTTATTATATAAATATAATGAAGCTATTAAAAAGATGCTGCAAAAAGTAAATATGCGAGAAGTTTGAACATTTTTGAAATGGGGAAAATGATATTTTATACGCGGAAGAGTATGGGAGTGCATAATGTTTACAAATGTCAACAATTTATGTAAATTTGAGTTGTAACAGGATATCTATTTGCGTATTGTATTTCCATACTTTTCATGCAGAATATCCAGAGTGCAAGTGGGTGTAAAATTGGGTGTTATGTAAGGTTTTTCCGTCTAATCCTTTTTGCTGCATTCATCGACACTCGAAAAATATCTAATCCTTTTAAGGATTGTTCGCGAAGTTATGTGCAATTACGTTGTAACCCTTTTCAAAAAAGTTTATAATAAGTTTACATTACATGTGAGAATGAGTAATGAATGTGCATATTTTTTTATTTAATTGCAGATTTGAAACGAGAAGCAACAATATGTCACATGTTAAAACATCCTCATATCGTGGAATTGCTAGAAACATATTCATCCGAAGGCATGCTGTACATGGTTTTCGAAAAGTGAGTACATTTGGTTATTACACATTTTAATTATTCAAATGCAATTTGTGCTTTTAATTTAAATTAGAAATTTTTAATTAAATAATAGCAGGGCTTTTTCTCATGGAGAACATCGCAAAAAACGTGTGAAAATGCTGTCAATTTCATGTTTGTATTTATTTCAATTAGAGTGGACTATTAATTTTCCATCCATTTTTTTTGCAACTATCGAACAACGAACAACGTTCTGGGTTGATGCACTTTGACGTGCTAAAAATACGCTGCAAGTGTGTATTTTTGTCCCGTTTTTCCTATTTTCAATTTTCATGCTACGTTGAAATTATGTTCCTCGACGAGTTGCAAGTTTTTTTTCCAAACATTTGCCAATAACAAATGAGTTTATCGCAACTCTTAAATGTGTATTTTATTTTTATCGAGAGTTTGTTCATTTAATTTTATGGTATGAAATACGTCTGCATTGAATTGAATGGCTTTTTACGATTTTATTATTGCGGACTTAATCATCAAGTCTGCAACAAACCTGATAAATATGTGTGCATTGTGTACGAATTCGTATGTTATTCATAGTAGCGCATGAGTGACATTTGGCGCTATTGTAACCCGGAATTCCCGACGACGAGGTTGTACGCCAAATTTGCGGAAGGGTAGTTTGCCATTCAGGGTACACATTTGCGTTCTATTTTTCATACGGAGAGTGCCTCTTAATAAATGCTAAAAAGTTGAAAGAGGATTTTTCCGCAAGCAAGTGATTTATTAGGAGTGTTTCGCTTGGATTATTTTGGTCTTAATTACGTATTTTTGGGATAAGAATAATAACGTATTAATAGACGTGTATAGCATACGTAAACAATAGAGATGAGGTTAAAAGACATAAAATACATTCGCTTAACCCCCGAGAACACGCACTATTTCAGTCAATATTCATTTAAAAGTCTTTGAGATCTCCCCGGGGGCACGTTAGACACAAATCCGAGGTTTACTTACCACCCTCGTCTTGCGTGGAGAACGAAAGGAGGAATTACCATGCCTCGAATTTTCAATGTTCGGTGGCAAGTCAAACGGATTGCAGGGCGCGCGTGCTGCGGTGCGGTACTGTGCTCATGGAAAGAAAGGGATGAAGACGCAAGACCAAACAATAATTTACACCTTTTCTCTTTTCGCAATGAATTTTCATGCGAACAGCATTATTGCGCCAACGAACGAGGTTTGGTGCATTGTTTGCTCAAGAGCCTGGCTTCGTCGGCCGACACACTCGGAATGTATTTCTCGTATGGTGGAATGAAGCTTTATTTTGTTTTCGCATCGCAGGACGACGCACAGGACGAGGAAGAGCATTGCAAAGTTTTATAACTGTATTGTGGCAATGCAGTCACCGGGCAAGCTGCTTTGCTGTTTGTTGTCGTTGCGCGCAATGTTGACATGAATTATTTATCGAAGAGACAATTTATTTCAATTTTTATTGCAGACGCGCTCGCCGTGATTTCATTTATTTTTATTGTCGCATTTCGTAATCCGCAGCATAATTTAATTGGCACGGAAATTGATATTTAAAATTATCGTATTTTCTGCACTATATCATGCGATTTTTTGCTTAGAAAAATTGACATAAAATGTAATTTTTGGATAGGATGCAAACTTTCCACAATAAATCGTCACCAAATGTATCTTATAGATAGTCGCAATATTCTGGGAATAGCTAATTCCGGAAAATACAGTAAATTAAAATGTATAACAAAGTTATCTAAGAGTAACGAAATTTCAGATTTTGAATTCTTCTAATCACATTGTGTTCATTGCTAGTTTACTTAGTATTCTTATGGTCAGATGAAAAAGGACTAAAAGGATAATAGATTATTCTTAAATATGTGTAGTAGAGTTTTCTGGGAATTACTAATTTGCTTACGGATTATGTTAATAACAAACGAAAATTATAATTTAAAAATTGCTTTAAAGTACATTTCTTTAAAGTTGTCGTAAAAATGGAAATACGTCTTATCTTAAGGTACGTCTTTGATCTGAGAAATATGCTAATTTTATTCTTTCGGAAAGAATCGGAAACGAATTAGGATGATTTTCTTGTCACAACAATTTTACTTGAAAAGTGGAAAATAACATAATTTCTGCAAATTTTAAGTGATGAATGCATAGATTTAAATCTTGGTTATATTTGAAATAGGTCACAATTTTATTTCCTTGCGCCATGAATTCACACCGCAGAAAATTTTGACGACTTTATTGTACGTGTTTCCTCTTGAATTACGCACCGCGAACGGGCTTTGTCACCGTAATACGAATGTTGATAAAATATGTCATAAATGCAAATTACTTGGTTTTAAATTCCATTAGTGCACTGGCTGCAACATGAAAATTGCACCACAGTGAAACATTCCGCGTGTGGCGGAGAGGCGAATGAATTGTATATCAAAATTCTTTTATACGCAAATTAAATTTTCAACAGTTTCGTAATTGCATATTCTCCGAACGTCAAACTTTAACGACTATTGATTACTATTTACCCGGCTGTGGATTATTAATTGCAAGCATATTTGGTTGATTATTTCGATAATTACTCATTTCGAATTTCAATTATCGCTAATGTTCGCAATGATTGCAAATGTGCGACAATTGTAAATAATTTGAGCGGATTCAAAAGCTATTTTAAAGGTGATGCATAATTAAAAATTAAAATATTGATCTTACAAATGGAGTGAACACGCGCGGAAATTTGTGTTTTATCCTTTTTGGCCGACCGCTTGCCTTCCTCTTTGAGTGAGTGCGTTTTGAAATTATGAGCGGAAATGCTTTGGCCGCGCCGAGGTTTTCACTTCGTCTTCCGCTAAGTCAAAGGGTAATTTAATTTGCATCGATCCAAATCGTCGTTATAAAATTACGCTTCGTAGTTGATTTAATGATAGCGTAATTGACACATATATTTTTTTGAAATATTCGCTCAAGATTGTAAATTATTACAGCAAGAAAAGATGGACATTTTAATTGAATTTGGTTTGTTTACAGAATGGACGGATCGGATCTTTGCTACGAGGTGGTCAGACGTGCCGTCGCTGGATTCGTGTATAGCGAAGCTGTCGCCAGGTAATCAATCACGGATTATTTTCGATAATTCGATTTCAGCATTGGCTGCGTGTTGATTCTAGTCATTATATGCGTCAAGTATTGGAGGCGCTTCGATATTGTCACGAGAATGATATCATTCATCGAGATATCAAGTCTGAGTGCGTGCTGCTCGCGACGAAGGAGAATTCGGCGCCTTTGAAACTCGGCGGCTTTGGCGTCGCAATACAGTTGTCTGATCGGCATCCAATTACAACAACAAATATCGGTGAGTGAATTTAATAATCGCACTACTACCTACCGAGAATTGGTACTCATCCTCCGCTATTCGAAGGCGAATTACGCTCGCGATGATCCGATAATTAAATTTTGAATTAATATTAATGAGGATAACACCCAACAAACAACACATTGAGTTGAATCGAGTTGATAGAAATCGAGTGTGTTTCACAACTCGTGCACGACTTTTGTATGCGGCAGGCAGCGCTACAACAAAGCTGAAAAGTTTTGTAAACACACACAGGGAGCGGAGTTTCGCATTTCTCAATGGGATCAAAGATGGCGAATGAGACAATGATGCCTTTCTTGATTTTAATGAGTGTAAAGTTAAGTAATGTGCTGTGTTTTCCACGCATGCAGTCTCAGACTTCCGCACCAACTTGAGCCCTTTGGGACGGCTCTACCTCAAGTCTGATCGGGCTGGTAAGCACTGGCTTCATGGACTTGCCATTCGCACAGTTTCATTCGCATTCGCAATTATTATATCTCTGCTTATTCCTAGTGGTTTTCAATTTCGCCACAAACATTTTGAAAACCACTGGTTCATTCATTCATTCATTCATCATGCTTCACTTGGTTTATTACGTCTCTGAGTTTAATCTAAAAGTATTTACTAGCCTTATCATTTTGAGAGAAGAAAAGAAATGGTTGTGTTGCTGCGTAAAGAATTCGTACGTGTCGGCATTTAAGAGGCGTTTTACACCCCCCTCGCCGTGTGAGAAGGGATGCAATGTTATAAACTAGCGACGCGTAAAATTGTGTCCGCGAATGAAGGAAGAAGAAGCGGCGTGTCGGATATTCTTCTCGTCTTTCGCCTTTATATCAACCCGTCAAGCAACGTGTCCAGTCAACAACATACTCATTCGTGCGCATTCGGCCGCGACCCTGCTGGCTTTTTGAGAATATCGTGCAAAACATCACATTCCTCTCCATTTCCGACTCGCAGTCGTCGCTTGACTCCCACAATATCTCAAGAGCGCGAGCGTATGAAAAGTTGAAATATATATTTTTCTTCTACTCGTTTTCCTCCCTTTTTTCGGATGTGAAACATTTTAACGGTTGTTTCGCAGCATTTCCGGTTTTAAAAATCATATGCTATAAATGAAGGAAAACAAGCAACAAAATGGCGAGATTTATGAATAGGCGTGTAATAAGTTTGCAGGTTTATTAATTAATTATCGTACGGAAGTTTAAAGTCATACTCATGTTCACACATTGCTTCCTCATCACCATTACCATCATCATCATCATAATTAATGTGTTTTTGTAATTAACTTGTAGCGCGCACGTACGAAACTGTGTTTTATCGATATTTTAATAAGCGTTTCCTCATTCAGGAAGCATAAAATTATGATGCGGCGCACGCGTAATTATAACCTGAGCGAATTATTTAAGTATCGATAAAATGCGAATTTGTTTGCTTTCTGCCATGCTGTGCTTACATTGTACCTACCACCTGTAATTCGGAGTACGTAAGATTTATGATTTAATTTCACTTGCGCGCAAAGAACGCATAACGCATTTGCATAGGCTATGGAGGTATCCTGTCTGAAAATTGAATTGGGCCCGGCGCGAATTGTTATGCAAATACGCTGCGTTGCCGAGGGCCGCGGCGCAGTTTCGTTTTGTGTGGTGTTAATTTTTGTGCTAATGGCTAATAATTATAGGCCGTGTCGGGTGTCCCAGCTTCATGGCGCCGGAGATTGTTGAGCGGCGGCAGTACGGCAAAGCGGTGGACATTTGGGCGGCGGGCGTACTCCTTCACGTCCTGCTCTCCGGACAATTGCCGTTTCACGGGCACGGACGTCGATTGTTCGAGCAGATATGCCGAGGAAAGCTGCAGGTACTACTACTACTACTCTACTCACTCATTTACAACTTATTATTTTCATTTCATTTTTCTCGCACATTTCGCACCCACACCCGCCGCACTCACTTGCCTTCAGCGGCACGCATTGTTCGAGAAATTATTCCAGCCAATGGACTTGAACTTTTAATTACTCTGCACTCACTTTTGCAATTTTCTACATGACACAATGTGACATTTTGGATAATTGGAGGGAATTCATTGGAATTTTCCACATGTCGCTAAGAATAGAATTTCTTAGAGACGAGAAATTTATTTTAATAAGAAAATGCTGATGGAAAACATGTAAAACGTGAAGAATAAGCGTATTTCGTACGCATTGTCAAAGTAAATTATTACTTTGCACTTGCACTCGCTTTGTCACAGTCGAGCGAGAAACTTATTTCAACTGCATTTTCATTTTTCAAGTATGAAAGTCGCAGTTGACACTTTGCAATATTTCTTTTATTAGTTCTTTATTTGCCTCGTTTGCGAGGAATGCGAAACACTCAAATTTCGTAAATTATTCATCAATTCAAATTGAATTCGAACGAATTATCACCTCTTGTTAATTGTCATACATATTCAGATGTTTGCTACTCCCTTGGGTTTTGTTTTGTTTTGACAATCTATGTGTGCAAAGATGGGAGGCGTATACGTTATTAATAATTCGCTGTCTCGTTTCAGCTGGATACGACGCAATGGGAGTTTATAAGTGATAGCGCAAAAGATCTCATCCAGCAGATGCTGACCGTTGACCCAAAGCAGCGCATAACGATACAAGAAGTTCTAAATCATAAATGGCTTCGTGTAAGTTTTGTTCTTTATTACTTTTAATATAAATTCCGCACTTGTTCGTTGCCGCGAACGAATGAGTTTATTACGGCTGCATTCGCGGCCATAAAACTGATTACGACTTTTTAACGATCATAACTGGATTCGTTTTGCGCGCCCATATTAATTTCGCATGTATGTTTTAGGATCGAGATAAAGGCTTAAGAATACATTTACAAGACACGGTGGATGAATTGAAAAAGTTTAACGCACGTCGGAAAATGAAGGCAGTCATTTTGAATGCAGTCAATTCGAACAAGTGGAATCCATTTGATGATGCGAATATTGATAGCTATTCGGATTTTGGCGACGACGAAATATCGGCGAATGGTGAGTAAATTTCACTTGCTAATTGCGTGAGTGAATTATGATGGTTTTGCGCTGCGCTTGGATTGTATATTTCTGATTTTAGTGAAGCGTAAGTCTTTGCTTGTTGACGAGTAATCTTCTTTCTATAAATACCCGTTGTCTACGACATCCATGATGATCTCTAGCATTTTGTTCTTGCATTTCATACTTTTGCGATGTCGCAAGTTGTAAAAGTATAAAGACACTGGATCAGCGTTTGTGGGTTTCTCGGCGCAACTCTCGTCTGAGAAGAAGTTGTTGTTGTTGTTGTTGCCGCTCCTGCTGTGTGTTGGTTGCGCGTTTGAGTCTTCTTGCATGTACAATGGTAGACCAACTAAGCCCAGGGCGAATGCATGTTTGGCGTGGGCCTGCAATTCTTCATAAAACTTGCTGTGCGAGAAGCTTCGTTCAATATCGTCGTGGCTGAGACCCAGTTCCTCGAGCTTTAGTGCAAGTGCACTATAGTAGCATTCGAATAATTCATTTCGATGCCGGTCACGTGTGCTTCCATTTAGCGCGAGAAACATCACTGACATTAAGTCATTAATAGGCGATGATAATCGACATCCCTGAAAGTCAACGAATATTGCATTCTCCACACTTTTTGCCGCATCGTCCGATAGCTTACATAGAATATTGTTTGGCCATAAATCTCCGTGTGTGAGCACAAGCTGATGTGGTTTTTGCGTGGTGGCGGGTTTGAGGACGTCCAGTATGAAGTAGGAAAGTTTATGCACGTAGATGCTATCTTTGGGGAATGAATGTCGAGCTAATTTCAACGCATCCTGCATGCCGGAGAGCAGGAGCTTGTCGTCGATTTGATTCGTGTCGTGCAATTGTCCCGCGAGATTCGGAAGCGCCTGCGGTGCATGATGGCTGAGCGCAAAGGAGAACGCATGGAAACGTGCTAATTGCTGGAGCACAACGCAAGCATACTCGTAACTTATCGGTTTCCGCACATCAAGTGCTTCGTATCCGGCTGCGCGTAGATTTTCAAGGATAATAAATTTTTCGTCGGCGTTATAGCATCGCGATACGCAGCTGAAGGGAATGTTAATGTTGTGCGCGAAGCGTCGTTCAAGATTTAGGAATTCGCTAATGATCTTGCCGTAGAAAATCACCTCGTTGGCGAAATACAAATCCGCAGCAAATTCCACATTTTCCGGTTGCGCACTCGATGCATCCAAGCACTTTACGAATACTTTACGCGAATTGTTTTCGTGGTTGTCTTTGATTTGCACTAGGGTTACTGTGTAAGTATTGGCGGCTGGTGAAGATATTTCCACGCACTTGTAGCCCAATGATTTGAGTTTTTCTTGAAGTTTTGGCAGGTTTTCATCGGTTGTTTCCATTTTCCGAACATTTGGATTTAATTTTTAGATGGTTGTTTCACTACTTTTGAGGTTTAAGTCACATGTTGAATTAATTTGAGAACTTTGATGCGTTATACTCGTGAGTAAATGTTAGGGGTCATGGAAAGTTCAACTTTGATAAGTGTTATTTGATTTATCAGTGTGTTGGGTTATTCAACTGAATATTGTTTGTTAATGGGTGTTTTGCAATTTTCAGCTGTCCAGATAATCCTTAATAGTTTGGATGACATTGGCTGTCTTCAGGACTCGCGCATCGAGGAGCGAGCGCATTTGCTATCCCTCCTGGACGATATCCATCTTCACAAACTACTAGTGGTGAGTGTGCACTTTCACCCCTTTTTCGTAATATTATTATTTGTTTGGCGCTGCTTTATTGGATTACCGGTTCGGAAAGAGAGTGCGTTTCTCATAAAGTGGTTTGCATTTTGTTGGCTGAGTTATTTGATCCGCGAAGCACTGTACATCACATTCCACTTACACCGCATCATATTTAATACTTATCTGTGGGCATATTTAACCAGCAAATGCACGCGCAAATTCCTCGGGGAAGCCGTACTATATTGCCCTAGAGGTGCGCTTCTTAATGTAGCGATATCAAGCAAAGTTACTTTTCAAACTAAGTTAACGAAAAATATTCGTACGCGTACGTGATTCATGAATAATTTATCTAATATCCAATTCGCCAATTTTATCTATATTTTCTTTTATTGATTTTTATTCTGTGAAATTTCTTGCGTTTTATGTGCGTTTGAATTTTTATGAATATTTCGCGCGATGGGATGGGGTTGAAAGGATAATTAAATTTTAAGCAAATAGACGTTTAATGTTCTCATTTTACTTGTTAATTTCTGATTATTTGGACTTTGGAGGATATTCAGATGAAAGCATTGCAAGGGATTGTTTTATTTTGAATTATTTTTTTGTTTGTTTTCATTTAAACGTTATCATAACATCACCGCTACGGGATAGAAATCTCTAATCCTGCGCAGTGGGCGAATCTCTTTAGAAATGAGATAGATATGCTGATGTACAACAGTAGATTGGCCGTCATCGTTGGAGCGGCACGTGTTGGCGGTTGCGTGGTGTACGAGTGTATCGGTTAAATTTAGCGAAACTATTGCAAACTCCAACAATAGCTCATACGATTCCATTCAAAACCGATATTCAATATCTGTTGCGGACTTTTATGATCAAATATTTTGCAAAAGGACAAACGAAACTAACGCGTTTGGTGGTTATTTGTTTGTGAACATTAATAAACTAACTAATATGGTGCGGAAGCGTTATTTGCGTGCGTTTCATTCAAATTCAACATTCACAACGGATTTTGCAGCAGTTCTCGGATTTTTGGTAAATTCAACAAAAACTCTGAATGATATTTTATCTAATTTTTTTCCGTTGGTAATTTGAAACGATATTGATTTTTCATTAGATGTAATTATCAAATGTACCTGAACACACATGGTTCATGTTTATTTATAGCGTTGAAAGCATTTACAAAATGAAAGAATCGTAATAACGATACTAGTTTTTGGTAATAAAATGCGCATGGGAATCGAATTTATCGAAGCGCAATGCGTTTACTTTTCAATAAATACATTCGCTTCATATTCATAGACGAATTTGCATATTGCTTTCTGGCTCGCTAACTAAATTGAAATGGCTGGGCGAATGTGACGAAATGCCCAAGTTTGGAATTAAAAGCGAAATTGGCGGTGAATTTGCGTCTGTAATTATATTTAGACGGCGTCACAATGCTATTTAAGCATTCAGATGCAAATGAAGCTCTTATTTGCAAATCAAGCGTTGCGCTGAAAGACGTTCGCGCAATGTTTTCCGCAGCGCGAGATAAATTGTGTGGCACACTTGAGTTTGAGTATTGTTACGGAGTCTACACGTCATAAATTACATTGATTAATTAAGTAACGCTTTACGGAAATGGGTTATCAATTTAACTAGAATACGGCTATTAAAGTTATGAATTAATAAATAATAAATTGATCTCGTTTAAATTCGCCAACGCTCCTCGCGCGCGAGAGGGTGATTCAATCAATATGGGACCTGTGACAAGGACTAAGTCAATTATAAATATTCGCGTTGTTGAGCAAATTGTGAGCGAGGACAATTATTGCGCTTTTTTGGAATTTAATAAATACCGAGAAAAGCGGGAGCGAATAAGTTTTTTCTTTCTTTCGACGCACAGCAATGTCATTCAGGGGATAAAATCAAAATTATAAGCAATATTGTTGTTGGGGTAAAATGCAAATGCACTTTCATAAGGGTTGTGCGCTTAAATATGCAAATAGTTGGACAGTTTTTCTGATTTACATTCCTTCTACGTTCAAAACACATGACGTGATAAACATGTTGCGTTTTTCTTATCTTGCCGCTCGCGCTGTTGAATAATAAGCTGATTTACAACCACCGCGCCTGCAATTACGCGCTGTTGTTTATCATTAATTTGCATTTTTTGTGGTGTGTACGTATGCAATAAATAAAATGTTTGTTTTAGTTATATGATCGGATAAGCAGTAAGGTAGTGGCACCTGCTCACCCCCCGACGAGCGATGCAGTACAAAGGGCGCGCGACGCCTCGGACGTTCTCCGCGAGATGGACCATCGTCGCGACGCCGACCATAGAGACCTCCAGGAGCTGCGGGATATTTTGTGTCGGCCGCATTTTAAGGTAGGGCACGTTATTGATTTATGCGTGCGCCCCGCGGTGTTCGCCGTCCCTAGCCGATCACAGAGGGCAGAGCGTTTATTCTCTCGTCGGGGCGCAATTGAATTAATTTGGCGGCGGTGAACGAGCGAAGAGCGTGCCGAGCTGGGGGTGGCATGGGAAATTGATGCAATTAAAATGCCGAATGTATAAATTGGGAATTAGCGAGTAAATCGCATTTCGATTGCTACGGTCGCGCTTCGTCAAGGAAAAATAAAACTAGCGAATCGACGCACACAAAGTGAATGAATGAATGACAAATCGAACAAAAAGCGTGACCTCCACCTGTAAATTGGTGATTTATTCGGCCGAATTGTGAATTTCCTCATTAGTCAAACGTACGTTCCACTCTTGTTTCGCGCACGCTTTTTCATCCGCTTTTCCGGCTTTGACGCCGCCAAAAGCTTTCGTACGTGTGCGCATATTCAAACGCATTCCTATTTAATTTTCTGCATTCTTGATCATTAAAAGTTTTCGGTTCGAATTTCGTAATTAGTGTTATTTGAATAAGAGTTTACTATTATAATTAGTACGCTGTGATGAGCGCGTTTGACGTCTGGTTTTGTTATCTAAACAAAGGCCTAATTCGTCTATGAGTTATCCTGAAATTTGATTCCAAGTCGGCCCTAATTGATATTAAGATAGTGCGCGCCGCGTATCTCTTCTTCCTTTCGTATTTAGTTTAAGCTTGAATAGTTTTTGAATTATCGCAGTGTGGTTAGGTCGATAGAGAAGATGTTTTCAGCACGTTTTGACGCATCAATGATTAATGCATTCTATGTCAGCGTTAGTTTGCGAGAACTGAATAGTCTCAATTTGAATATCAGCGAAAAGTTAAAAATTGGTCGATCCATTTATTCGCTCGAAACAATCAAATTTAATTAGAAATTTTAAAGCGTATAAAATGTAGGACATGTTTGAATTTATTTCATAGTTTTTCAATTAAAGTTTTTAATAAATTTTATATTTATTGACGTTTTTTGCACGTGAGAGAAAAACATAAATGGGTATTTAGTTTATCAGATTGCATGCATTGTTCTTGGTGACTGATTATAATGCTCGTGGAGTTTGAATCTTTGATGTTTTTGCCAGTTACTTATAAAGTTCATAGCTTTTTAGTCATACGATGTAGACTTTAACGACATCATCAGCAAGTAAGTGCACAACGGCGCATATAATGAAGACTAATGATAGTGCATGCTGACAGGCTCTTATGTTTTGCACTGAAGTTGATCGGGATGTGTTAATTAAAATACGTACATGTTACGTGTTTATTTATAATAGTTTTTCGTAGTGGTTGCAAAAAATTTGAAGAGGAGAGATTTAAGAATTTAATTAATGACTATTTGGAATGATTGTGAAATGGAATCGAATCTCGGAATTTAATTTAAGAAAAGTGGAATTTGCTGACGTTTTACGTACGCTTAGCGCGATTAAATTTATTTACGCGCACGAATGTATGAATGTCCATTTAAGTTGGATTGGTTTTTATCCTGACGGGGACTTGTGGTTTATTGTTCGTATTGGCGCGCATGTGTGGCACACTTGCAACAAGAATATATGCGTCAGGATGACCCAGTTTGAAAGTTTGCCTACGTTTCCAAGGCTGGAAAGTTGGTCGGCTTGAGGATGCAAGTGGGGTGCAAGCAGCAAGGACATGTCTGCAAATAGCACTCGAACATACCGCAATTCGTACATTTATTTCAGTTAGCTAGCACTGCGGGCAGGAGTGCGCTTTTTCCGCCACGATTTTTCCGGCCTCCGCTTGGTGAAATAGCTCTGCTCATTATGTCAGCTCGGTTGCGCAATGCTATTATTTGCATATTCGCACATAAATTAGCAATTATAAAGTGCCTGGAGAGCGAATTTAATTATTGTTAGTTTTCGCGAAATTATTATTTTAATTCGAATTAGCTGCAGACGCAAAGGTAGAGAATGCTAATTGCTTCATGAAGTTGTCCTTTTGATCTTTTCTCATGCGATTAAAAAGTTTTTAATGATCTATTTTAAAGTTGATTATCGACGCTTCGTAATAACCTTCGTGACTTTAATGCTCAAAAAGTTGCAAACACTTGACGCATGTATCTTTTGTCGTGAAGTTATTACGTGGGAAATTATATTAATGATTTTTTTCTCTTTGTTACAGGTGAGTTTTTGGTCATTCTTTTCGCGCGCTGTGTGCGAACGTAAAAGGTAATTTTATGTATGCGATAATTGGTGTGTAATTAGCACTTATCAATCAATACGCGTTCATTATCGATAATGTTTGCGAGAATGATAATTGGCGGCAGTATGTTGATGCGCAGCACAATGGACGATTGGTTCATTGTGAATGAACGCGCGCGCCATCTTGCGCATGCCGGCTATTCAGCCGCCCCCGGAACGCAGCGTATACACATGCAGCGATGGTGTGCGCGGCGGCAGCGGTAGCGGTGGCGGTGCAGCGAGCATCCCTGGAGCCGGCGCTGCTAGTCGCGCCATCCTGAGCGTCACCAACGGGTTTATACGCGCGCGCGAACACCGCTGTGTGTTGACGACGATTATTCTCGTTGTTGTTATACGTCTCGTTGTTATCATCGTGTATCATGAATTCGCGGTGCGTTTTGACAATTTGCCATGAATGACTGACATGTGCCGAAGCGGAAATGCGTCCGCCATTTCAAGACGAGACGTGCAGCGGTGCCTTTGTGCTTTGTCGGCGGCAGACGAATCGCGCGAAATGAAATCGCATTCGTCCATTAAATGCGCCTGAATAATAGAGTTCAATCTACCGGTGCATAATTTAATGACTTCGGTGCGCCCTGATATAATGACGCGGTACTACGACTACTACGACTACGACTACTGCTGCTGCTGCTGGTGGGTCAACAACGGCGTGTTCCCATCGCTGGAGCAGGAATATCTACTTTACATTTAGGTTGATTAATAATTTGCCCGTATTTACCGACAATCGTAAAAATAGTTGAATTAATAATAACGAATTGAATTAATTATATTGCCAGTTTTAAGATCAACATTTCGAATTTGGTTAGGCGCGCTTTCGGAGCAGGCAGGCATTTTACTGTTGACTTGTTGATTATTTTATTATTCCACATGCAACCTGTAGGCAGTTTGATAGGTTTAGTGCATACCTGCGTTCAGCTGGAAAAGATTTTTGCTACTCTAGACAAGTGGTTTGTTTAGTTTTGCTGCGCTTCACGGCCGGAAAATATTTGATGACCTCATTTCGATAAAAGGCTAGCTAAAATTCAATCTAGATAAATACGATTCTATACGATGGAAAATATAAATATTTCAAGTCATTCAATTTAAATTGCATATTTTAGTACGATTTCGAATTTAAATTTTGAGTGAAATTCCCTGTAGTTGGGTTGGGATTTTAATTTGATTTTTTGCAAACAAAGCCGTGGAAAGCGGGATATTTGTTTGTATTCGAAACCATAGACGAAGTGGTTGGAAAATGTTGAAGAGATGCACGCGCGTGAAGTGCAAAAGAAGGCACGAGTGGGTGGTGGTAGATGATGTAAAGAGGGATGATGCCGGAGGAAATGTGGCATCGTTGAATACACCACATCATCGGGTTGACGACATTAAATCTGAGCGCGCAATGTCTTTTTTTTCGCGCTGCACGACCGCGCGTGTGAGACAATGCACATTCATGCATTCCAACGTCTCTAGCGGTGATATTTTACGACTGAAGAGGATATAAAATCTGCGTCAAGCGGAGAGAAAATGACGACGATTTTGACACGCATGAAATATTAAAGTGGCATTAGACGCTTAACACGCGAAAATCTATTAAGGCGCATTTAAGCGCGCATTAGTTGTACGTAGTATTTGCGAATACGAGCTTAACCATTTTTTTTTCTGGGTTAAGTTGGTTTAATGTTTGTTTTAACGCTGCTGCTGCTGTACACAGCTGTTTGATGACTACTTGCGATGCGATAGAAAGAAGTGTTTTTGCGCTTGCAGCGTGACGAAGAGACAAAAGAAAAAGAATCGGGAGGGTTGCAATTAAAACACGTTTCTTTCCGTGTTTGAGGTGGAATGCTTAGCTTCTCTCGAAAGTTGTCATTAAGTCTAGAATTTTAATGATGCACAAAAAATGTCGACGCGTTTCTTTAAATTTGATGTGTGTGCGGGGGAAATTGCGCTGATGCGAATTCATATCTGACTGACAGACAAAACAAGACATGTAAAGCATGTTCTTATTATCTTTTCGCTTCGAGGCAAACATAAAGTATGTGCACGTTAAAGTATAATTTGATCGGGAGAGAGTCTTCTTGGCATACATCAACGACAAGATTAACCCTTTTGCTATTCGCATTTTGCTCGCTGTGTTCCAGATAAATTTTGATTTATGAACATATTTTTACGCTGTGTATCTATCTATCAAGAAAAGTTTGAGACGCCACGAATGTTTATAGTTGTCGGTATCAGGCGTAGTTTAAAGATTTATCTCTGGCGGAATATTTTATGGAAATTTGCTTAAAGATTTTGGGGATGCGGATGAAATTGGAATTGTTTGCGTGCGAGCGCGGCGCGGGGGAGGGTATGATGAAGGAAAATTAATCATAATCAAATGTATCACATATAGAAAATAACAGTTTATGCGCAAGTTGTTCGAAATTGGCCTCGTTGAGAAAGTTTCAAGTTGGACTACTTGACTTTCAAGATCCCTCATCAAGGGGATGCAATGGGAAGCAGGAATTATTAGGTACGCGCCACCGCGGCGTTCGTACACTACTCTCGCGCTCTCTCGCTGATATAATTTCAGCGGCTCAACTCGAATTTAATTACTGAAATTTTCAACAATAAGGGTTGCCTTTACCACAACGTACGTACATGCACTCAACAAGTTCTTGCTATACGCCCGACGAGAACTTGAATATGCTTCTAACCTCCTATTTACATTCAGCGCTCGCATGTGAAGATTCGTCGTCGTCGTGTGTGAAGGAGTCGTTTATCTTGCGCTCGAATGAAGATGTGAGGACCTTTCTTGGATCCCACGAACCGCCGAAAATCGTGTTCGAACAAGACGCATTGACGTGCCGCGCATTTTAACGGGGGCAGCAAGGGGCAAACGGGGGAGAGGAGAGGGAGGGGAGGCGATGGAAATGTCGGCCAATTCATCCTTGGAGGCATATCGGAAGCCGAAGTGAAAAAGCAGGGCGGAAATTGCACGCGAATGCAATTGAAAGATGTGCGGACGCCGTAAATTATGAAAGTTTAATACCTAATTGAATTAGGGGCTGCACTAGTGGCAAACACACGCATAAAGTATGAATGAACGACAAAAGAATGAAGAAATATGGCTGGGCGCAAGGTTACGCAGGGTTATGGATAGTGATGTGCGGTGCATGAAGAAGGAGAAACGTTCAAGGGAATATTGCGGGGGCGGCTAATAAATTGCGGATGTCACATATGCGCTCGACACTCGCACTTCGCATGGAATGGGTTGGGATGGGATTTTCTTTTGCGAACATCAAGGTTGTTGGGTCAATAGCGGTGGAGCTCTCGAGGAGGAATTTTATTGGGAGGCTAAATCATGATTGATTATTAAGGTAGATAATGTAGGTAAATATTCGTGATTTTACTGCGTGTGAAAATCGACACAGCGAGAGGATCGTTTCGCAAAAGGATGCGAAACCATGGGGGGATTGAATCTTCCGGGGCTCCGGAAAGCCAGCAATCGATTTCCCCAATCCCCGGTACGGTCAGTCGACTGTCCGCGGCGGCTTAGAAAGCCAATGCAGCGCATTTGAAAAATGATCTTTTACACGTCACCTACAACGGCCGTTTCCGGTTTCAGCGCGCTATTTCGTGCCCGAAGAGGGGGGCAGGAGAGGTTTTCGGACGAAATTCGTTTAATTAATCTGATTGTTTTCTGGAATATGTGGCATCTCGCTTAAATGAGGGCGAATTATTTGATTTTGAGTTTGGAAATTCTTCTCGGATTTTATGAACTCTCGCGGAATTGAATAATTTTTCATTGCGAATTCTGGTGATATATTCGAGCACTAATAATTCTTTCTGCACGACCTGAATAATGGCAGTAACGATGCTGTTGGACCATTTATAAGCATGCGCCAAATAACGGAAGTAACGGAAGTGCCAACCTAATCCATTTACCAGCAAAACTCTAACTGCAGCATCTTCATCCTTCGTATTTCTTTCGCGTGCGGCGTGGCGCATCTATGAAAATGCGGTGTGGATTCGGATGCACTGATTATTATTATTATCATGACCCAGTAGCACTTGCAGAAAAATCGCCATTGGCTGCCGTCCAAGTGGGCGAAGTGCGATTACTGTACGAATGAGGCGCAACCGCCAACACGTTGCAGCGGTCCATGGAACTCTTGTCCTTTAATATCAAGTGCCATACGTAATTTAGCGAAGCTGGAATGGTGTTCGAATAGTTTTTAACTAGGCAAGTTTAATCGCAAGTTGACCGACGTGTTTAAGCGTCAACTGACAGCCCGCATTGCGCCGCACGAATCTGCATTTCTCTATGCCTGCCGCCCGCGGGTGCAGGTAGAACCAGGCGAACGAGTTCCCTTTTCGGTGCGAAACAGGATTAGGCTGGCAAACCGAAGAGATTACGTCGATTGGAAGCGAGCCGCCCGCCTAGCCGCCTCCGTTTGCCACCGCGCGAGGTGTGTTAATCTATCATTCTTATCAACAGGGTGTTGACGCACACAATGTATTTCCTCTGCGAATTCCGCGTCGGCGTCTCGAAGGACGCTGATTTATTGAGAGCGTTGCCGCCGACTTGATTTCATCTTTTGATTATTCCAGTGTATTTTATTCATTTCGGCGTGTGCGAGCCAAGCCGGCTAAGAAATGCAGCGCATGTTTATTTATGCCAACACCTTTAACGCGATGCCCTCTTCGTGCCTGCCCGAAAACCGACATTATTCGCGCTGCGGTTTTATTTTAAGCTCTCCTGTTTCTAAATGAAATCGTCCGCTTAATTCGAATTATTTCTGGGACGCGGCGTGGGATGTAGAGATTGCCGATGATAAAAATGGTTCGTTCGAGTCGTATAATTTTGATTTATTGCTTTTTGTTTTCGCGCTCGTCCTTGACAAAGGAAAAGGACTATCAATTAATTAAATTTTCATCATTCCTAGCGATGCGACGGCAGTAATGAAAAAGGGTGCAAGTTTTTAGGAATTGTAAAATTCATTAAAAATTGTTTTAAGACATACGAGAATTAATAACGTATATTACAATGTTTACTTTGAGGCAAATAGGTATTTTAATATGGCATGAGAAGTCACTTTGGTGAGAAATCTTAAAGAAAACAGTTTACCTGTTTGTATCCTGGCAACGAGGACGTAATGCGTCTCACTCCTCATATCACGCGGTGCAGTAATTTAGGTCCTCTCTTCTCGACTTGGCGATTTACGCGCACTTGTGCGAAGAAATGAAATTCGCAGTTGCGCTGCGCTCTTCCTTCGGGCTCGCGGTGTGAACGTCAACGTGCAAGATAACACGAGCGCACGGAATGGTGCATAGTGTGTGACGACGGGAAGGTGCGAAACGTATTAAACCTTACGGAATAAATTCACCGGAAGCATTCTGATTAAGTCGCCATATCTAGCGAGCAAGCAAGCGAGCGAGTTCGCATCTTGTTGGTTATGCTCTTGACGCGACGTGCTCCTCCAGAAGGGGCGGCTTTGCGCGCGTGCATTTTCTCTAGTCGTGCACATTCCGTCAACGGTGGCGCGCTCTCCTTGTATTCATTTGCATCTCGTTTTGTTCTCGTGGAATGCGTGCTCACTGCTCTGAATGCAAATTGTGCCTGCATATGCAACTATTTTATTAATTCCTCGCGAAATTAACTCAAGCGTTGGCTTTTTCTGCGCGGTCATAATTTGTTTAGCAAGTTTATTATCGTCGTCGTTGCGCTGAGATTTATTTAATTGGCAGCGAGGATATTTTAAAATATCCTGATTATTTCCTTCGGGACTGCAAAGGTCTCGACTGTGTTTCGCTTTTCATCTATTTGCTCGAAGTGCATTTGCAAGTCTTTATTCAATTTTTTTCTCTGCTGCTGCTGCTGCAAGCGTGTAACCGATGTGATTACTATGCGCATGATACAGTGAAATGTCCCTGAAGTGTGTCGCGTTTTCATCTCCAGGTTTGCCACGTATTTTGTATGCTCGGAAAAAGATGCAGTGGCGCGCCTGAACGTGTTACGAACATGCAAACCCTGTTATAGTTTGCCGCTTGAGTGATGCCGCGTTCGCGTTTTCTTAATTTCTTCGTTCGTAAATTACTCTCGCACACGTGAAATATCACATCACGGTTTGGGGATTTGCGCGCAATTTATGCAAATTGAAGTGGATTTGAGGCGGAAGTTCATTTTATTTAAACACATTTTGTCGTTCGTCAGATACGTTCTTTTTTGTTGAGCAAGCCAAAGCCGCAAAATAAGAAGGAATAAATGAAAGAATTAGGAAATAGAGGAAGAAGGAGAGTGCAGACTGTAGAGAAATGAGAAGAATATTTGTGACAGAGCGTGGATAAGTTTGAAATGAGAAATTGCAAGGGTGACTTTAGTTTCTCTGGCACTTTTAGCGTGAATTGCAACATATCAACTTCTAATGTATGTAATACTCTCTGCGCTTGCTGCGGAAGAGTTTGTTTGAGAAGTCGAAGAAATAAACCAACCAGCAAACAAAAAAGTTTGTCAGATGCCAGATGTGCGAGTAATTTCTGTTTTATTTGTTTTCTTGGCATTTTTTTCATGGCTTTTTAAATAATTAGTTTACGCCGTAAATTTATGATTGGATTAAATACGGAACTATTTTGCGATGAGATTATTTGATAATGTCCTTGGAATATGTAACAATATTGAATTATTCAAAATCCAATGCAGTAATTAGTCTATCACGTGAAATGCAAGTCAGGTACAGGGGTATCAATGCCGTAGTTAATTTCAACCGGATGTACTGCGGTTGCGCGTGTTTTGCCGCCGGCGGCAACTAATTCATGTTATTCTCCATGTCATCCTTGTTATCTCGGTGGTCAGTATGACCGCAAATCTTCTTGGAATGACTATCATAGCGGCGATGCCAGAAATGATGGAAATTTAACGATTCAATTTATTGCATCAATATTTCTCTAATGAAATTTCAGTTTATTGCGGAATATTAATTATTCAGACGTAGCGTGTAGAAAAGTTGGCAAGTTGGCAAGTTTATCCTTTTAAGACAAAAGTTGGTGCACGTACAACGCACGCCGTTGTGGTTTGTGGTCACTGGTCGCACATTATGGGAATTGCTCTGGTTTGTTAGCCAGTCCACTATCGTCAAATGTGTGAAAGAGATGCTGATGGTTAACTTGTCGTCTCTGCTGTAAATCACAGGATGTGTATGAGTCCTCGAATAAAGGACATGTTATTCATTCTATTCTGTGCGGCAATGATTTCAACAGCGAGCGTTGTGTCGTGCAAAAACAACACGGGCTTTGATTACATCTGGGCATGTTATTGCTCACCTGAGGGAACGGTCAATTTTCTTGAAATCCATGCTTTAATCTCTGGAGGACTCGTCGTAATATAAAATTAGAAATTCTCGTTCTAGAACATGGCAATATAATTATTCATAGTATAAAATAGATGTATTAAAAATACAAAGATAAAATATTTACAGGATCTTCAAATGCTTAATCAAGAAGAAATTAAATTACAAACGTATGCATAAACAAAGTGAATAATTGAAGGCAATTAACAAACAAAGGAGAAATGTGCGCGTTGCATTGAATTTAGTTGTTACGATCTGTCCTAGTCCTCGATGGCATGAATCGTGTGCCCATCGTGGAAGAGTATTATCCTCCGGGACATTATCCTGGCTATGAATCATGGCCGCCAGCGTATCCGGCTTATTACGGACGCGTGCCGACGTTTTACCCGCCGTCGCCGGGCATGGGGCTGCATCGCGTCGTGGTCGCACCTGCCGCTTACGGCGGCGGTGGCGGCAGCAGTGGATGCAATGGCCCTGGACATTATACGAATTTCGGTCCGGTGTGTTCCGGTTGCGCGGCGCGAAGTGCGGCCACCCACGCGGCGGCAGCAACGGCTGTCGCTGCTGCCTCGGCGGCGGTGCTCGCGCGTGACCAGTGGATCGGCGAGGAGACGAAACGCTCACTGCCGCCGTACGTTTACAAATACTATTTGAACAGGACACGATGTTATCGCCGACATAGTCTTAAGGTAAATCTAGCTGAATGAAAAACGTAGTAGTTGTAGAGTCAATGTTGATTTTACACTAATTTCTCTACGCTCTGCACGTACGTAATAATTGGGCAAGTGAGAATTAATTATTTGCGTTTTCCATGCCATATTTAAATAAGTTTATAATGGCTTTTCACTTTTAATGCTTTAATGCGCTTCGAATTATTCGCCACATGAGATTAATTATCACCTGAAATGGCTTTTCGGATAGTTGGACCCCGCCTAGTTTATTAAATGGCATTATTAAACACGTTCATTGTCATCTCTCGAGAATCATCTTAATTAGCGCATTTCGATATTGAAATCCAAAAATAGGATATGATTCACTCGGGCGGATAGATTTGACGAGGATTTTCGAAGTAAACAAAACCATAAGTTTAAAATATTTTTGGCGAATTCTTTGGAATTATGTTCGGTAGGATGTGATCGCTGAAAAGTTTTACGTTTACTTCCGCTTCGAGCTTTGGCTTTCAGCGAGCAGGAAGAAAAAACGAGCAGTCATTCGTTTTGTGAGCAATTGGTGAATTGCAATCATGCAATTTGATCCTGCCATTCTTCTACTCTTTTTGTGTAACGCTGGTGCACAGCTTGCCAAAAAATCGTTGAAAGTGCTCGTCGCGAGAGAAAAAGCGGTGGTAAACTACACGTGTATTTGTATAAGTGAATTGAACAGCGACGCATCCCGTGAACGGGAAACGTTTTGCGCGAAAAATCGCTGCTTTTATTCCGGTCAAGGACGTTAAACGGGGCCGGCCGTATTTCTGATAAAGTTTACATTTAGTACGGGCGTTGTTCATTGAATTGCACGAGAATTGTCATAAATTTTTCCTCAGCGCCCGGGGAGAGCATTGACGAAATATTACTTTGAATTTTTAGTAAAATGCGAATTTTCCTCGGGGCGCATTCCGGGAAACTTAATCATTTACGGATATTTTATTTCGAGAGCAAATAATTTATTTATTTTACGGTCGATTAAAGTTAATTAAAGCACAATGCATAAAAATAATTGAAATAGAAAAAATGTAGTGAGATGCCGACTTTGACCCAACGCAATCTGTTATAAACAAGTACGGTAATAAATCATCAAGTTTTTCTCGAGTTGGCGCGTTTTCCCGACTTGTTCAATTCCGCGAAATTGCTCTCGTCGCGCAAATTTGCTTCTTCGTTAACGGTGGACTCCTTAACAATCATGCACAGAAGTAGAAGTAGTGTGTGCACTTGCAGTGGAATTGTCATATTTCATAATGGTGCTCGACTATTTCAAGATGCGGTTGATGGCCGAGTTTTATTCTCGTGCAAAGTTTTTGCTTTCATTCGCTGTGCAATCTTTCGTCATAAATTATTGCTCGTAAATTATACGTACGCGCGTAGAACTTTCGCGAAACTAGGAAAACATTATCAGGTAAATCGATTTTTAAGTTTGCAAATGATTGACAATGTAAATTCGTTGTGCACTTTGACGCATTTGCAGTTTAGGACGAGAATGTTTATTGATTATTTTACAGCCAACACAAGGATTTGGCTGAAGTAAACGATGTAATTTGTTTAAATTTCTTCGGTGCACGCTCGTATTTCAAGTCGAATTGATTTACAACGATATTTTTCACTGCGTATTTCCTCCCTTTTTACCACAATGAAATCCATTTTCAGCCGTTTCAATCGCGCTGTTATAAGATTACCATCTTTTTGGCTTTGCGTACGGATGCGAAAGGCAGACAATAACAAATCCGGCAATTGCATTTGAGTAATTTCTTTCAATCGAATCATGGGATTTGTCAAACATTTCTCTCTTGGAAAAGATGACAGTTTTAATTATACTTTGTCAAAGGACATCCCCTTTCTGGAGGTTGGTGTTGTTGTTGTTGTTGTTGTTGATATTTTACACATCGTGTGTGGGGAAACGTAGAAGAAACTATTGGGGTAGTTTGTAGTTTTTTGTTTTTTGTACGAAAACTTATTCAATATGCGAACGGCGATGGCGAAAAGGGATTCAGTTGAGTGCGCGAATTTTCGGTCTGTCGATTTGCCAATAACACGATTGCCGATTGTAATCGCGTATGGAGTTGAAAGCTTTTTGGCCCAGTTTTGCGCATGCAAGGTAATCGAAACTGTCAACGACAGTGCATTACATAATATTAGCAATCTTTCGAGGCCTGCTTGTCTCTATGAATCTAAGCATATGACATTCTGACATGATCTTTCATTTTTCACCTGCAGACAAATTGTGGCACTCCAACACTATTCATTTGGATGATAAACGGTGGAATTTCTATTTTTGCACGTGGCAGCTGAAAGTGTTATTAAAATTCATAACAAAGTTAAATGAGAAAAGCGAATCAACTTTGTACATTCGTAGCACACATTATTCCATCATAATGGCAATTTCTCGTTTATTTCGAGCGCAATCTGCGCGAATTGAGTTTGAAGCTGGCGCCTCACGCTTGCGGCTCGCCTAATGTGAAGTAATTCAAGAGGTGAAAAGCAGGCCAATACAGGGAACAATCATATATAAATGTCGACAGCATTTAGCACTTTATATATTGGCGTTCGCGAAAGTTATGAGTAAAATATCTTGCAATTCAAAAGCTATATACATGCCGTATGCGCTTGCGGCACCAGCATCAAACTTGAATGCAAGCCATAAATTTTCCAATGAGCCGAGTTAAATTTGCCACACATCCTTCAGATGCAGTTTGCTGCGTGTTGGTTCGTATTACAGCTGCAAGCGTTGTTGTACTTTCGTGACGAGAATGTATTATTTACGCGTTTGCCACCAAACCGTTATATCACCCTTAATTAGCTTGTCTTGATGAACAGCGACTAGCGTGCTACATGTTGTTAAACTATTTGTTTCACTTCGTGCCATAATGATTGAGAGATTATATTTCATACGGAGTTTTAGCAACGTTACATATCATACATGATTAACTGTTACAGGGCAATTCATTATCATAATTTAACTTTCGTATTTACATTTGAGGTTTAAAAGGTTTATATAAAGCATATTAAAATTATTGTTTAAAGTAGTAGGTGCAATAAAAAGAAATATATTATCCTTGGCGAGTAATTTTGATAGTGAAAACTCGTTTTAAAAAGAACTTGTGAAAATTATGGTGAAATAAGTTTCAAGATTGAACCAAATGTCGCAATTTTGATGTAAATGTTATTTAAACATTAAATTGTAAGACATGGAACTTCACATAATATTTAAATTTCGAAGTATATGCAACTTTTCGTACATCGCTAGTCGGGCAATGTTTATATTTCTATTTGGTCACGGGACCGGTCTCTGCTATCATAAACTTGTCCTAATACGAACTTCCAAGTTTGACGTGTATTTCGTCAAAGAGTCGGATAAAATTTTGTGTTCCGCAGTCGTTTTGTAATTAATCGTATAAATCGGGAGTATCAATTAATAGTTATGATCGTTTGGTCATTTCGTTAGTTAAGTGTGCTAATTATCGCGAAGTATTGAAAGTATAATCGGTAGTTATACGTGTCGAGCTATTAACTTTGATTGCTGGCTGGTTGTTCTACGCTTAAAGAGTAATTTATAATCTGCACTCATTTAACAACAATTTAATTTCCCGAGGCGTGGACGAACGTTAAATCGTTTTTAGGACTAACACATAGGTAAGGAATTGAGGTTGAGTGTGCGGTTTTCATCTTGATGGATTGATAACAAATAAAACATCTGATATTCTTGCGGATTGCGGTAAAATGAAGCGGTCGCATCTTGCTTATTAAATTATTCACAGACTCTCAGGTCTTTAAACGTTCTCTATGCGCAACGTAACTTCAAAAATGAGGATGGATTCTCCAAGTGATTAGATTTATTATGGTAATCAAGGGATGGTTTACTCAATTATTTAAGAACATGTCCGAATTGAAGATGGCAAATGGGCAATGTTTGTGACCGAAGATATCTATCGCGTTTACAGGCACATTAGTGAGGTCATGTGTGTAGTATGTTTGCTGTATGCAATTTGCTTAATGGCACGTTTAGGCACGTATATATTTGCATAACATTTAATTAACACCATATTTGAATTTTCTAATTAATTATTAATTGCAACAATGCAAACTGGTGCGCAAACCACACGAACGGTTTAAGGCTTTTTATGTTCATGTTTGCCAGTTGCCACTTGTCGTCTCCGTTCTTTGCGCGTGCAAAACACGAAACGTACAACATCCCTCGACTGAATAGTGTACAGTTGCAAGTTGTTGTTGTTGCTGCAACGGCGGCTCGAATCACCGTCAAATTATGCGAACGGTTTGTTTGCGTGTATAAAACAGAGCACACGCTTCGAGTGTGGAACGAATAAACGACGCGTAATAATAATAATGCGATTACACCAGATCAAATTTTCATTAAAGTGATGGCGTTCGTCAACGCGCCAGGCGACGGCAACCTGGGTGTGGGTCGTAGGGGCGGCTGTGGGGTAAATGTCGGTTTAATTAACCAACGAGTCAAGGGTACTTGAACAATGTTTATTTTGGCAATCATTGGTATGTTTCTTAATGGAAATATTTACGAAATATCTCGGAATGAATCACGATCATTGGTTCGATAACAGTGAAATAGTCTGCGTTCAGTTTGCACGTTTATTCGTTGTTTCGTTCGCATATACATAGCGACCATCGGTGCCGAATGCACTCGCAATCATATGCGGTAGCATTCATCCCGCGGGACCGTTTTGCCTTTTCAGGTTTTGTGGTTTGCCTTGCACACATTCTGAAACGGGATGGAATTCGACGCATGCGTTACGTTACTCATTGAACTCGCCAGATATGCTCGACAGTCGTTGTTCGTACTTTACAAACGCTGCATTCGCATTCCACAGTAGTTTCTAACACTTGCTTTTCTATTAATTTCATTTAAATGAATCGCTCGATTTTAAGTAATTTGCTGCATAGTCTTTGATATGCATTCAATCGAAACATTATTATCGCTATAAATTATGGCATTCCTTTTGTAGAGAGAGAGAGAGAGAGAGTTTAATTGCAATTTTGAATAATCATGTGCATAATTTTATTAATATTGAATACCGAACGGAATGGTGATTGAATACAAAAAGTGAATTTGAATAATTCATATTCGGTTAAAATATTATCGATAACTAAATTAATTTGTAGTTTGCGAATAATACTCATATGCAAAAGAGAGTATTGCATAAAGTATGTATAACATTATTGGAGATGAGGAGTTGTGAGGCGCACAATATGAAAATATTCGCAAAACTAATTACGCGCACAATATGCAGATAATATGCAGCGTCACGATGGCAACACACTTTTATGTTATGAGATGGCAACCTTTGTATGCGCTCGGGGTACTTTAATGCAATATTGTGTAATAACCCGAAGACCTCTGGCTTCAATTGGCTCTGGTGCAGTGGAACGGACACTTTCGTTTGACGCACGCTCCCTTGTCGAAGGAGCCAGCAAGCGCTATGAATATGCGATGCAGCGAAAATGCAGCAGCCACGCGACGATATTCGCGATTTACGAGTGGGGATATCAAATGTTGATGAGCAATTTATAACCGAATTCGCGGTCGTTTCGTTTATGTCGGCTCGCTTATCTATGGAGCAATCAAATATCGTTTTTGTGTATCACATATTTACAGTTGTGCGCTGCTGCCGTGCTAATGCGGTTAACCGCTCCAGTTCCCTTGGGAAGTTGTGGAGGTGATGTATCATTCGGTTTGACCAGGCTGTTAATGATTTGTTAGTTGTTCGGCTTGTTGTTGTTGGTTTTTTTCTCGTTCTTGGACAAGCAGCGCCTGGTATTTTTAATTGCACGAAAAATATGGAGAATAATTTAGCCGAATTTCAAGGGTCGCCGAATTCCAGCTGGGAAATTATATGACGGCAAATATTTGCGTGTCCTTTGCACAATTGTGGGATTCTATCTCGTGGGTTGTCCTTTTGGGAATTGTTATTTTATTTTTCATTTTCATTTAGCCTGCGTGTAATTGTTTTTGTCACGATGGCTTAGCGGCACGCGCGCGCACGCCTAAAGTTTTTCTTGTACGCTGACCGAAAGGATAATGAAGACGAGGCGGGTGCATGAATGAATGTGTAAATCCCTTAAAAGTATTATGAATAGAGTTGCGAAAGAGACAGGCGTAGCTCAATTTCTCTGTTCTCTGTTGGAAGTTGGCGGTGTCCAACACTCGATGCGGCTTGAAAAAGTGCGTTCATTCGATATCCAAGTAACGTGAGCTGGCGGCGGCGACGGCGCCGGTGGTGGTGGTAACGCGCCGGGCTGTTGCTGCGCGATGCATGGTGGAGGCGGCGGCGGCGGTACTAGTGGTGGTGGTGGTGGCAGCAGTCGAGACGCAGCAGCCAGTGTGGCATCTGCGATGAACATCTCCGGACGGCGGCGACGTCGCTAACGCGCGCACGATTTTGAGTGTAAATCTTCGTCATACGCAGAGCGCTTTTTCAAGTTCATTGGTGTCGCACGTCGCGCATTTTTCTCCTCTGCCTCGGCGCAATCACTTATTTCCTTCTCGTCTCTCGTCCGTTTGCCGCCGTCATCGTCGTAGTCGTTGCTGGCTGATTTTTTTCGATTTGCATCGGCGGTCGTGTGTGCGAACAAGTGTGGATGCGGGTTGTGCGCATGTTTGTGGCGGTCGTTTCGGACGGATGCGCATTCTCATCGGGTCGTGTGGGTGGTGTGGGCCTCTTTGCGTGCGTGCATGAGTGAGTGTGGTGCGTCGTCGGTGGTGGTCGTACGTTAGTTAGATTGGCAACCCACGGGGACACACGCTGGATCCGTACGGGCCGGGCGGATGGACTCCGCACCATGGGGGTCCGCCGCCTCCGCACTGGTTCGAGAGGCCCGGGCGCTCCTCGGACCCTGTCACGCCGGTCCTCGGCCCGCCGATGCGACAAGTGGACAGTCCATTCCACGCCAGCTGTCCGGTGCACAGTCCGTTCCGTTTTCGCTACGTGAACGGCGGCTCCAGCATGCACTCGGTGCATTCCATGCACTCGGATTACTATCCGCCGCCGCCACCGCATCAGGTGTTTTATACGTTCTCAACTTTCTCCTCCCCCACATACATTTCATTCGCTTCAACAATTGCCAGCAGTCATCAGTCAGTCAATCAATCAATTTCAATCTTTATTGCGGTGCGAACGCAAGAAAAAGGCGAATTAACTAACGAACAAACGTGCGCGCGGCGGGGGGGGCGGTTGCTTTGCATGTTTTGCGTCGTTGATCTCAGTGGTGGTTGCCATGATGATGGGGCAGGAGCAGGAGAGGCAACATGCGCGCGTCTGCGTCCCGTTGACCCACTTTGCATTCATCACACACGCGAAGGACGAGATGACTGCACCAAAAATGTCATAAAAATAATAGCGCTTAGACGGATATGGAGCGCGTCGGCAATGATTTCAAACTGAACGCCATCATAATTTTTGCGTATTGCGTACAGGAAGGAAGAATTTGATTTCAGCATCAATCCGTTTACATTTTTTTTATTACGATGCTACAATACAATCATTAATAACGCCATGTCACGCGCGGTCCCCGAAAAACGCGCGCACGCTCGAATATGAGAAGTTGTTGCTTTTTTAACAAGACGACAGAAAATTAGATTTTTTAATTTACGTCTGCGGAAAAAGGACGAAAGAAAAAAAATGGTTATAAATCGACTTCTTCTTTGCCTGCCGGGGAGTAGGTATATTTTCGCATATGAAATAATTCATCATCATTTCTTTTGATGTGTCCAAATATGAAAAATGTTCTTGATGTGCGGATTTGTGATTTGATTTCGCGGAAAAATAATTGAAATGAGTAACAAAATGTGACATTGATCTAGCTGTGTCAAGTACATTTCATTTTCGGAAAGACAAGTCAAAATTTTCATCAGTGCATATCCTCCAAGGAAGAGGACAACAACAAATCTTAAAATAATTGGTTTTTGGTAATGCCGAAGAGTGTTTCATTCATGCAGCGTGCGTCACCTGAGCCGAAAAGCGCATCTTCCAGCGTTGAGTCGCAGCTCAAACGCGCCAAGTTGCGGATCGCGCAATTAAAGGCTGAAAACGTGCGCTTGAAGAAGCGCATAAAGGGCAAGGGCGACGATGTGCAAAGATCGTTCGTGTCAACGCTGTACAGCGAGGAGGGATCGCATTCGTCGAGCGATGGCATCAAATTGATGCAGCCAAAGAAGGCCGCCATGGGCAAGGATGCGTCCTCGAGCAGCAATGCGAACAAGAAAAAGCTGAAGCGTACAAAGATGGCAACGGGCAAAGCGAATTCGGTATCGCCGACGAAAATTTCCGCCACGAAGAAAGCGTCGCCGAAAAAGCTGCCAAGGCAATTGTCATCGGTCGCATCGAATGGCAGTAGCAGG
Organism: Anaulacaspis nigra; assembly: GCA_030264675.1. Classification (NCBI taxonomy): domain Eukaryota; kingdom Metazoa; phylum Arthropoda; class Insecta; order Coleoptera; family Staphylinidae; genus Anaulacaspis; species Anaulacaspis nigra. The sequence goes on along the minus strand of JARJDV010010651.1, from coordinate 45,389 downwards.
TTTCGCGACCGCATTGAATTGGTGCGCGAACAATTGAAACATGAATTCGATCAGAAATTATCACCAACGAAACAACGCAAACTTGGCGCTCCTATCACAGCTCCTATAGCTAAAACTAAGTAGTTAAATTTGACACGGTTGTCAACGTGAAGGGCGTCGCACTGGTACCTCCATCACATAGACAAGCGAGCAATGTTCAAATTCGATTCAGGTCCTTGATCACAACATCATTCATATATGCCTTTCATTACGTAAACACAAAGCGAAGCGAGCGTCAAGGATCTGAAGTAAAAAATGGTACTCAAAAACACGAAAACGCCCAAGACGAAAAAGACGAGCTCCCCTCGAAAATCAACACCGTTGGCAAAATGTGTCAAAAGTGTTAAACCCAACAATGAGCCGAGTGCGAAAATCAAGAAATCGATTGTAAAAGGCGCGTCCGACTTGAAAACTTCAATGAAATCGATGGTAATACCACGTCCGAAATTTTCATTTATGGATAATTTGAGTTATACAAAGAAATCACTTAACAAGACCAAAATGACCATTCAACAGCGTATGATTAATAGCACGCTGGGCACGGAGACCAATGTTCATTGGAACTGGGACCACGAATCGAAAGTGCCTCTCGAAGCGCGCATACCTGTGATTACGATACCGATCAACCCACTGGTCGTGGTACCCAAACCGAAGCAATCGAGTCGTTCACGCCGGCCCCGACATCAGCATTCGAATCTTGCGCTTTTCTCTGGCAGTTGTACGAACCGTATTCGGAACATCTATTCTTTTCTAAAGAGTCAATCGTTGGCGTAATAGTTGTTGCTCTTTATAAAATAAACTCATTTAAAACCATTGTGTTGTCATCGTGCATATTGTACTGACAATGTTTTGACATTGCTGACATTTAGATTCACACATCAAAATTTCTGTGTTTCATTTTCTTCATAGTCGTATGCCGACATTTTCATACTTCATCATCGATGGCGAATAAAACTATCAATGTTGATAAACTGCTTAAACTCTACGATGAAATTATACATATTCAGCGCACTTTGGCGCTGGAAGACACTCAGAAATATTTAGAGACTAACGAATATCTACAAAGTAAAAAGTATGCGCGTGATTACCATGTCAAGTTTAAGACGGAATTGATCACAACCATGGAGGGTGATCAAGTTCACCAACCAATTTTCGGCAAATCTCGCAATATAAAGTCGGCGCTCAAATGCCGGCCGGAATCGGTACTGAAAGTTCACTTTTACGGTGACGTGAAACGTGACGATGATGAAAATCTTACCGACTTTCATCGTTTGCAAAAAATTCGCTACAAGTTGGATAAAACTGTACAACAACGAAAAAGGCCCTCATCGCAGGAAGAGTTTCCTTCCGGCGGAGTACAGGCAACGATTACGCGCAGCCCGCGCAGCTCGTTCTCTGACGATCAGGCCAAACAGGCGTTGGACGCTCTCGCCGCGCTGAAAAAGTCACTGATTGAGCCTCAGCGTCGGCTGCAATTTGTGCAAACGTAGGCGAATCATTAAAGCCTTGAAACGTCATTTCATTGCTTCAAAGTTTTCGGTCCCTCATTTAAATTCGAATCATTTATGCTCACTTGGTTTCGATCGGGTGGATCGGTATGCCGTTCGATTGGAACAAGCACTACTCGAAGCTCAACGAGTGGGATATCAAGAAGTACCAGAAGGATTTGGAGGCGCGCATTGATAAGTTGTATGGCTATTACACAAAGCCAACTCTTGAACTTCCACAGGCGAATATGAAACAGCAGACGGCCAAGTTGATGGAGCAAGTGCTCATAAATGCGTACGGTGTGCATGCGCCCCCCAAGGGGGAGGTGGGGACAAATCCTTGTGTCTCTTCGGGCACGTCGCGGAAACCGCCGCGTCTGAAGACATTTATTCTCGATCGTTCCGATCAACGTTTTTCGAATGCTTCGCGGCGCGTCAATATTCACGATTATCTCAAAGGCAACGCGTCCTGTAGTAGTGATGGCGCCGCGAAGGGTATGAAAGAGGAGATGAGGAGCCGTGTACAACGTACACGCGGCCTCATCAATAAGATTAAAATTGCAAAACGAAATGAACAATCAATGAACAAATAATAAATCGACATCACATGTCAATCGTTTGATATACATAATAATAAACATTTGCGTTTTTTTCCAACACTTGACAATTTCGACACATCAAACGAACCAGCATCAAAATTTCTGTTAATCTGCCACCATGTGTAATCGGACTTGCGAAATGAATCCTCAGTCGCTGTGTTCGCAGTACTCACCCTCGAGTTGTGAATGTTGCGGTCACATTACGCATTGTGATGGCTCTTTCGACGACGACGACGACGATGTGGTCTATACGCAGTCGATACGGATCGCGGCGAACTACGCGAGACATTTGCGATTGGCGAAACAGCGGCGGCGAGCAGTTGTACGCGATCACGCCGACCATTGTGAGCACGCTTGCAGCGGGCACGGTACGCATACGAATTTGTATCGGAACGGATCAATTGTCAATGTGATGAGTGAGTTCGTCAAACGTAACTTTATGGAGTCGCCGAGGAGCGGGACGTCGGTGAGGCGCACCAGATCGCCGGCGACGAGGAGGATGCCGTGTTCGCACGGCTATCAGCTCTCGACGCGCGGATCGATGGTGGATCTGACGGTGCGCTTCGTATCGCAGGAGTACATGCAGAACGTGAACGACGAGGACTTTGAGAAGTTCTTTGATCGCGTGTCGGAATGTGGCGGGCATCGGACGATCGGGTTCGTCCAGCCTCCAACGTAATTGCGCGTCACGTAAATGTCGTCAAAAATGTCAGTCGCGGCTGTCAGCCGGCGAACGCTCGTTGTTTACGTTTGTCCGATCACCACGGGACGCGACGATGTCGTCCGTCTCGGATTTAAATTCTCGTGAAAACGATAGAGACAATCGAACGATTGTCGAGTCCGAAGCAGCGCCGCCGGTGAGCGCATCCTTGCCGCTCGTGATACAGGTGAATGATCGACGCGCCGATTCGCTGGGTGTCATCAATCTTGAGAGCGATGAGGTGGACGAGCTGGACGCGGCAGTGGGCACCACCTCCACCGAGACGCTAGTGATGCCTGCCGAACTGGGGCATGCGGAGGAGCCGCAGCAGCAGCAGCAGCAAGCACCTCAGTCGAAGAATCTGGCGCAATGGGTCGGCCAGGAATTGGTCAAGGAGCTCGAGCTGGAGCTGGCACATGTAAAGTCGAAATTGGTGTGCACCAATTCGCCCGTTTCGGGTCGCGATGCAGACTCGCTCATTAGCGAACTGATGGAGGAAGTGAACAAAATCGGCAGGGAAATTCACGAGCTGCACGCCGAGCAGGAAAGACTGCAGAGGTTGTCAAGTGCTCGTGCAATGAAAACCGAACTAAAAGCACGCCTCGATCTCGCTATCACCGAAAATCTCAAGTTGCGTCGGCGGCGAGAAGAAATACGCGCATTGCTCGCGAGACTTCTTATCCCTAATGACACACCAATTTCCATCTCACCCGAGACGAGCTGCCCGAGCATCTCCCTGGAGAGCGTTCAGTTGGAGATTGACAACTTGCGGCGCATTCTCAAGGATGCAAAGAGTAAAAAGTCTGCGGACGTTGACACGACCACCTCATTTGACACGAATATCGTTCAGGTGCAATGTGACGAGGCTGTCCCGCTGGTCCGGCCGCAGGACCACTTATTGCAGCGCGTTGACGATCTCGAATCGGAAATAGCACGTCTGAAAAACGAACTGATGACGTTAACGAAGAACATGGGTAAACCGGCGACGCATTAGAATACGTTGTATTCCATTGAATATAAATGAATTTATGCGTTTGATAAATAAATGAATGTTTACATAAAACCCGTCGAAAAAAACCCGTCAGCGGTGGAAGAACGGCAACTGCTGTTAAATAACAACATTTCTTCGTCGGTTTATTTCACTGTTTGCGTTTTGTGGCAACCGCCCCGCGCCCACTCGTTATTATTCCGTGGGGTAAATGATAAGTAAATTAAGGCAAAAAGAAATTGAAATCGATTTTTGCGCGCCTCGCTTATTCCTCTCGCGTCGTGTCGTCCTGCGCGCTCGCTTTCGATCTAGGTAATTGGAAATGTGCGGCTGACAAAAAATACACAAACGCTGTTGTCAATAAATACAATAACATGAGCATAAATTTGACATTATTTATGGTGTTATTCGAGAACGCGCTATGAACGAACGCATTTAATTTACTTGCTTTATTTTTGTTACAGGTGAGTTTGCAATTTCATTGGCGTGTCTTATTATTTCTCATCAAGTCGAAAGCCTCCTTGACATTCACGACAGCCACTTGCATTTTCTTAAGGTGAGCCCAAACAGCGAGATATTGTTTCATGTTCGGGGGCGTATTAAGCAAGCGTGTAATACGTGTTGAAATTGCCAAGTACATAAGTAATTAGTTTATGGTAATACGAGCCAATGCTTCATCGAACGAAGCGAGAACGCGACGCGACGTGGCGTTCTCGGTTATCAATATATCATCGATTGCTTAACGTAAAAGTCCTCTTGCTGCGTCGTCGACGTCGTCGTCGTCCTTATTGTGATCAAAACGAAACGAGGCCGCAAAACAATTGCATTGAATCTGAGGAGAATTAATTAATCAATAACGTATTTTGCTCCTGTTTACGTTTAATTCTCAAGCAGCCCAGGCTTCGCGTATGCAAAAAGCAAATCGTATTCTTTCTTTGATGTCGCTCGTTGGTCGCGTATAAAATTTTATTATCCTGGCAACAATTTTGCGAACGTAAATAAGAAAATATTGGCATGTTTTATTGCAGCGTATAAAAAAATTTAATATTCACGATATTATAAAATGGGAATATAATAAAACTATTGTTGTTGTATTTGGCAAATGCAATTTTATATGGGTGAGGATGAGTTGTGAAGTTATTACGAAACAAGAGAGAGGGAGAGTGGGTTGAAGAGGTAAGTTTGCTATTGATCTCTAGCAAATGATAACGCCTGCCGCTCCTCCACGCGCCACGGACGGTCTTCTTTACGTATTAGAGATTCCTGTTTTTCGTGTCGTTGCTGCGCCTGTTTATACAAAATAAACGTGCCTGTCGAGCGCGAGCGCCCGCTTGAATAACATTCGAAGATACCGAACCGAACCGTCATGCACGCATTCAACGTGTCACATTCACCTGCGTCGCGATCGAATAATGCGACACTGAATTCGTGCACACTGCGACCGCTCTCAAAGAGATGGATGGCGATCTGTCTGCCTGATTTGTTTCCAATTTTGGAGATATATTTTTCTCCTGACTAAATTCGCTACTAGCTCCCCGGAATAACCGGAATTCTCTTTGCTGAAAGAAAGGAGGAAAAAAATTGAGTACCTAATAATGAAAATGAAAAGAAAATTGGATTTTCTGATATGGAATTGGATTAGGGAATTTTCATAAAAGTTTAGACGTTATTAAATAATATCAGGTATGAGCATATTTCATAAAATTAATTCATTGGATTTAGCTGGATGGGATAGTAAAATTATTCAATGAACGTGAAAGGAATATTGAGGAAGTGAGAGACGACGTGTTCACTATGAAAACTGTATTAGTTTTGTTGGTACTACTAGGGTTTCAATATGCAAGATTTTCCTCGAGGAAAACGAAAAGAAAATTGGGTGTTATGGTTGAAATTAGATAACGGAATGCGAATACGTATTTTGAATAATATCGATGAAAGAATAGGTTGTTTGTTTGACAGAGGGAAAAATTGAAACCACAAAGTAATCTTGAATATTACGCTTTTGCTTTGAATCGGGAAATGTTTGTTGAAATTAGAAGGTAATATTTTATTCGTCAATAGCAGAAAGCATTTCATGAAATGAATCCTTGATATTTTTCTGATTACAGACATGACGCTTTTGTTTATTGCGCTTTGTCCATTGTCAATCTTTGTTCTCTCCTCGCTTTTACTTCGGGATTATTTCAATTAGTTTTCATGTTTATTACAGCGCATTTCTCGTAAAGAATTTTCATGCAAAATTTAATAAACTAATGGATGCTGATTATTCATTCATTGTGGCCATTAGTGTGCATACAATTCATTGAAAGGTTTCATTTATTTTGCAATAAATTAAGGTTAATTATTAATTATAATTATTACATTTATTGTTGCGTGAGTTGTGTCGAGATTTTTACGGTGTGGTGAAAACTGCGCATTTACAATCATTTACGCGAAAGAAAAATATAAAAAATGAATTTCTAATCTGCGCGCATCCAACGAAAAGCGGATGGAGAAGATTGACAATGGGCGCAATTCTCGTTTTGTTGCTGGAAAATTTAGAAAATACATGCGTTTCTCACGTTACATTGCGTCGGCGAGCAGTTGAAGTGAAAGTGGCGAAAATCTCGCTTTCTCCCCCTAAATTTCCACCGCGAAAAATGAGCAAGGTGAGCGCGTGGAAAGCGTGTAAGATAATAGGCGAAAAGGGAGAAATACGAAAAGTATGACGATAAACGCGTGCGAAAATGTGAACTATAAGGGTACATGACAAAAAGCAAAATCCCAGTTTAAAAACGGGAATGGCGCCGAAAATTTAAATTAATGAATATTGGAACAAGGATAATATTATAAAGAATTGATGAATATTCATGCGGAGAGACAAGTTAGCAAGCAAGCTGGAATTGGTGTGGGGACTTGATAGATATTTATTTGAACATTCGGTATACGTCGGAAATTATGATGCAGTGGGGACTAAACGGGAATTTTCTTTGGCAGAATTTCCTCCTTCTTCGTTACGTATGAATGGTATTTTTGCGCGTTATTCCAGAAAAACGATTGGAATGAAAAAGCGGCAAGGTGTGCTTCTGTTAACTCAGTTACTTATCGCGAGCTTTGCTCATTTCAGTTCATAATAGAAAATGTCATTATGTCTCGTTTGCGCTCGAAGCCTATTTTAATTGAATTCAAACGAATCGATGCAAATTAACGTCGGGCGCACATCAACAACGCCGCGCAAAAGTCATCAAGTGATTTTAAAGGGTGAAGTATTCTTTTATGCTTTTAATTAACGTGAAGCTAGTAGTTGTTGATTATTGAAAGATAAGTGATAATATTTTCTATGAAAAAAGTTATTGGGAATGGGATGTTATTTTCATTATATTGATGAATATGAATGAGGGGTTGATCTTCAATGGTAGAGGATAAATATTAATTAACGAAATGCAATATTCATAATCTTGCGTCGTTTGATGGAATTATATTTGCTTTACGACTTATTTGATCCGTGTTTCCGATAAGTAGTTGCAAGTTATATTTGCATGATTTGTATGCTATTTATAGCACTATTGAATTTCCCGGAAAACTTTGGTTCAGTACATATGCTCTTTTATCTTGTGTATGCATTGATATCTCGTATTTTTTTGCGTTGAAAATTCCGATATTTTGCTATTCATTGAGCCAGCGAATGCCGCGTGGAATTGCGAATTGCGCTCGTTATATCCTTTCATACTTATTTGCATAGCTCTTTTTTTCCCGGAAAATTATGTGCATTTATGAAACATGTCTTGATATTAGTTACGGAAATGCATTTATGCGCCTAGTAATGTTTTATGCAATGATACTATTTGCAATTTTAAGCAGAAGTGACCGAAAAATGAATTTATGAATACATTTTCGAAAGCTTTTTTTGTTTCGATCATCTTGCGCAAAGTACGTAAGAAAAAATCTCGATTGCATTTCGCCGCCCTCTTAAAAAGAGAAGAATATTGAAAATTAAAATGTTTGAAGAAATATGCTTTGAAAGCAGAGAGCACAACAACAAAGTGGGCATATAAAATTAAATGTTTGCTTTGTTGCTTTCAACAATGTCAAAGAGGAAGAATTTACTTAAGGGCAACGGAATATTTCAAGGCAATAAAACGCCAGTAAACTTGAACGCTTATTGAAAATTTATGATTTGACAGTTAAATGATTATTGCTGGGGTTTGCGAAATGAGCGATACACCCATAACGCGAACGTATGTGCGCGAATTTCGTGAGTTTATATGTGAGATGGGCGTAAAATTGCCGTGAAACTGAACAATTTTCATCTGCCGAGTGGAAGTCTGCAAAGATGCTGACTTTTAAGTTTTTAAGATGCGCGTATAACTTGAGTACAAATTTTTATGCGTAAATTTTACACCAAAATATGTTTGATAAGAAAATTATAAATGGCGTTTGCTTTATATCAAATATTTGATTTAAAATTATGAATATCATTTATTCGATTCAGTAATTCTTTTATTTTTAAATATTGTATTCGATTTGCGGTATAAAATTGAAAATCGCTCTTTTATTTCTGCGTTGACAGGCGTGATAAATAAGTAGATTATTAAACGCTGATAGTGTTTTGTTAAATCGTTTTTATGGCTTTTCGTATTATTCATAATCAAATTTTAAATTAAAATGTTTGATTTTATTTTAAACAATAAAGGTTTGCCTAAATCGATTTCGTCGTGTAGTTTTGAGATAGGATAATAGAACATATACATACACAAAGTGAATGGGAAAGGTGGCTATTATATACGCTACCGCAAGGTAACGATTGTTTCGAATTACAACTCGACGATTAACAGTGAAACTTGTAATCACTAAGCACACTTTACGCGCGCGAAAGTTTGAGAAACGTAATTTATATGTGCGTTTGCAGTTGGCAATAATGTTTAACTTATTACTTTGAGCCTTTGTTGTGTGTTTCATTTATAGATAGTACTTGCGGCACGTTCGCAAAAGGATAACGTTAAATAGCGCGTGGAATTATGAAACTTGGTTAAACCTCGTAAAAATGCGCGCATTACGAGGCAATTAAAATGATGAATACTTCTTGAAATTTTTATCACGAGGATTTTGCGCAAAAGGATAATCGCAACCTTTGGCAAAGCAAGCATGAAATGCGCTTGAATGAATTTTTAAATAAACAATATAGGGTATGAATATGCGGTCAAAATTAATTGGGGTTAGTGAATTACTTGCAGAATTAGGTGAGGTCACGATTTTCCGAAAAGGGTGACCTCACATTTCCCCCCAGAGGAAGTCGGAAATGACTCAAGTAATTTGTTTCAATAAAATTAGCATAGAGTATAGCAGTAATGCCATTAATCATTCCTAAATGGTATTAAATGCATTGCGATTTGCAATTAAAATGCGCACCGATATTTTCTCATTGTGGACAGATATGGGCGAAGTTAACCTAATTTGAGTGCACTTTATTGCCTGAACGCTTGTTTTCGACGAGTACAACTGCTGCATTTTTTTGCACCTTTTTTTGTGATGTTTTTCTTCCTTCGCTTAAAAGCTTTTGGTGTAGAGACGAACGGAGCGGGGTGGAGTGGAGCAGTACAATCAGTGTAGGTGTGGAAAGTTAAAAGTTGTAATGCTTTCGCCATGCATTCGGTCCGCCACTTTTTCGTGGCTTCATTGCAACGGCGGTGCTCGTAAAAGATAGTCGGCCACGACGCGCTCATAAATAACATACGTTGCACTTTTAGTGCCCGTTTAGACGTACGACTACCGTTTGCACTAATTTCGCACTTTGGACAACTACATCAAAGCAAACATATCGCACAAATAATTAAAATGCCTGTACGCGCGAGTTGCACGTGCTGCAGGTTACGAGTAAACAACATTCGTTCCACACCTCTGTTACTTTAATTAATAATTATGCAACGCATACGACCAACAAATTGTGCCCGCATTGATATTCTCAATAGTTAATCATGTTTTATGTGGCCAAAATGCTGCATAATTATCGGAATTCCGCACGTGACAATTCAAAATTAATATTTAGCCAATTATTACACAAATATGTTTCAAAACAAAACAAAATTTAAACAATTTAGTTTTAATGAAATTCAAGTCTTTTTTAAATTAGCGACTGGTTTGCTAAGAGAATGCTGATATTTGTAGCGAAGTATTTTAATGGTAAGGTATTTTTCCCCTAATGAAGGGGAATTTTTTTTGTTGTTTTCCAGGAAATGCGGAATATTTGGGGCAATATTATGAAGAAAAATACTCGTGTAATTGGAATTTATATTCTGTTTCTATTTATATAATTTGAGCTCTTCTATTTTCATTTTCGCATGGCATTCTCAATATTTGGCTTTCGACAACAAGTAACGTCCGCGCACTGTGTGTCCCTGGAGCGCGATCGTGCGCGTATTATTTGTCCGCGCGCGCGCGCTCTGTGGCACTTTAATTACTTTTCCGCAAACTCGTAAGCATGGAGCCAGCTCGGCTCTTTGAATAATTAAAACCTAATCTGGTTGTGTGCGCGGCGTACGTACGTATGTGTACAACTTTTCATTTCCCTTCCGCGAAAAGGACACCCTTTCGACACACTGTTGCCAAATCTCAATTAGCCTTCGAACGACGAGAGCAAATCCCAAACAAAACTATGCAAATTCGACGACGGAAGAAGACGGCGCACATTCGCAGCGCTATGGATTACGCATATAAGTACTTAATTAAAATTTACCTACTTTGCACAATTAATTACGCTTTTGGGGCTCGCACTTTGTAAGGAATCGACGATGCGTGCAATGCGCATAACGCGTCAGAAAGCGAACGAGTGAGGGAAATGCTTTGCGGTTGACAACATTGTCACATTATGGTTGCAGCCGGCTTGCGATTTGATGATATGCGTTGGCGGCATAATGAGAGATTTTAAGTATTGAGAGATGCGCGGGCGGGTGGTAGTGAAAAAATGACGTGAAATGATGCTGAAATGTATACGAGCGGAGCAATGCATGCAAATGCGGCGCGGTGATGTTATGAGACCAATTTCGCTATTTTCGCCCGTCGTTGCAGTGGTCGGGGTTGTCATTGTTATGAAGTGTTCATTGGACGAAAGGCAGGAAGAGTGATGGCGTTCTCTCGTTTGTTTGCGTTTGAGTTTAAATTCTATCGTGTTTGCGTCCAGCCGCCCGCCGGGGGTTTAACAGGAGCCGTATTGCGGATTCATAAAAAGCGAATGCGATATGGGCTCTGCACACATCCACACATGATGAGCGGCGGCGGCGGCGTGTTTGACTTTTTGTTGTTACAGCGAGCGAACGCTCATTGGATGCATACTCGATGAGGATCAAAGTAGCACATGTAACAAAATAAGTGGCATGTGAATGAAGCTGAATATGTTGTGTATAATTGAATTTTCAATAACTTGACCGGAAGCGATACTTTTTTCCGGTCCGCACGGACCAACGATGACAAATATTTTTTGAGGGGGCGAGAGGTTTATATCACGTATTTCTTTGAACGTATTATGCTTTGTTGTATCTTGCGGAATTTTATTTGCAAGGTGATACTGCTGAAAAACCCAGGACACGATCTGACCACAAATTTTCTTTGACGTAAATCATTTCATTTCTTGGAAAATGCTGTGTGGCGCAAAATTTGTGCGGTCGTATTTCTTTGAGCAGTGAATAGGTGTGTTCTCTTCATATTTTATTTTCACAACTAGAATGCAGTGCGTATTCCTTTGAAAATTAAGCAGGATACGTTTCGTTCCTTTGTCCTGACATTTCCAAGTTGTGCAAATTTATGAATTACTTACTTACTGACTTACTTACGTACGTGTGTTTGGAGAGTTGTGCGTGCTTTTAAGTACTTTGTTTAACAAATTACAAAATTTTCTATTTCATTCACTGCGTCCAACTAACCGAAGAAGTAATAAGTCATAAGTAAATGCGACCATTTTAAATTAATAATTTGCTGGTGGTGAAACTGTGCAGAAATTTCGTAGAAATTATAAATGTTTTATGCATTGCATGCGGGCGAGGACACATTGAGGAAAAACGCGCGTACACGAATTGGATAAATAATGAATTAATTTCATCGTTGGGTTTTTGATTAATCGATGCGCGGCCATTGAATTCGCGAATGTTTACATCGAACGTAATTATAAACGCGTCATGCAGTATGCGTGAAAATGATTGCGGCGAATGCGCATTCGCGTACGCATATATCAGTCAAGCAGGCCGTAAAATGCTCGTTTCTAATTGTGGAATGAATGGACGTCGATCATGCATTGTTGCTGATTAATGACTTTTTGATTTGTTTTGTTTCACCTAAGTCCTCGGCGTAAATGACGTAGCGTCCATTTTCGAGCGCGTCGAAAAATTGAATGCGTTTCATTCGCTCGCTCTGATACGAGTTTCGAACGTGCTGCATATTTTGAGTGCGCGCCATAATTTAAATTACATCTTCAAGTGCGTTAATTCATCATATGAAATATGCAGAAAATTGTGAATGTATGCCGCGCATAAAGTTGTTACGTACGCTTTAATGTTGAGTGGCACACGTCACTGAAATGCATTACAAATGTGCATCAGACGCGCTCATTTCGCACCGCAAATGAAATCCGGCTAATAAGATTATATTATACCGCTTCACTCCCGCTTGCATTTTATATGCTCATCGACATCATTGTCAGATATAACTCGCGTGGAAATTTGATTAAATCATAGCATTTTTACATACGTCTCAGATTTATAGTGAAGTTTTTTATTGGTATTTTACAAAAAAATGTTTTTTTTACATTTGTAATTTTGTCAGATTTTATTTGTAATCATTTCCATTGCGAGAAAAATTATATTTGCTGAAGTATAAACACCAACACTTTTAGATATATCCGTGCCGCCTCCACGGTTTGTAGCGCTACGCACATTGTATTTTGCATTTTTATCGCTTAGTTTGCATTTCATTGTTTGACACTTCAAATGCCTTGCAGCAGCGTCCGCCATAATATAAACGGCTACATTATGTAAATTCAAATATCTGCGAGCGTAACGAAAAAAAAATGCATTTAAATGTAATGCGCAGCACGGGTAACCATTGCTTTCGTTGACTCGACAAGGTGAACAAGTGTTAAATGCCGGGAGAAAGGACTACGGTGGTGGAGAGGAGCTTGTGTAAAAGTTATTTTAAAGCGTGTATTTGACATTATCCTTAAACGGTGTGCAAATACTGTCCAGTGCTTAATTAGGGTTCGAAACAATTTTGCTTCAGACATTCGAGATGGCAATTTTCAAATGAATTAAATCATTTTGAAGTTGCCTTTTAATATGCAAATAATTTGTGTATACTGCGGCGGGGTATAGGAAAAGTTAAAGGGATGCGTAAGCAAATGCGAATAAATGTAACTCTCCAAATGTCAGAGTGTGTAAATTAAACCCCATATTGGGTACTTGGGCCTTAAACTTTACTGAAGGGTGGATGGTTCTCTTGGAAGGTTGGAAGATGAATGTGAAAGACAATACTAGTAAAGATGAAATAATTGGATTTGCAATTACAAGTTTTTCGCGCTGGAAAAATGCTTAGACACGGGTAGTTAAGGGGCCCCCCTTTTGGCTTCGAAGTCCAAAAAAGTTGTGATTGTAAATTAGATTATCTGTAGGAAACACTACCGTTCATGATATTCTTCCAGTCTTCCAAGTAGTGATTACCAATGGAATTTGAGGAATAAGTACCCTATATGGGTTATCTATATCCCACATGCATTTAGCATTGTATGATTTTATTATATTTAATGTGTTTTATGTGCGCTGTTTTATGATCGACGCTCGCGCTGGGATTTTAAAAGTGTTGGAAATGCAGGAAATAGTTGCGAAAGTTTCCGGTGCATTATGAGATTTTGAATGAACAAAAATAATAATAATGAAGAAAACGGATATCAAGTAACACTTATAACCATTGTAATTAAATTCTTGCATGGTGCGACGAACTTTTCGGTGCAGGATGAATGAATTTATAGGTCGTGCAAAGAAAAGCTCGCGATATGAAATTCCTCAATTTTCCATCCTCGACCGCGCTGAACGAAAACGCATTAGACGCATTTTATGTTTTTCTTCGCTCCCAGATGGGATTTTCACGTCGGCCCTGATGCACACTGCCGTTCAAACTTGGAGAAACTTTCCAGAAAATATGCATATTTTGCGCGCGCGCTCGCGTACTGCTTATTCTTCTTCATTCGTCTCATAATTTTAAAACGGTTGAACAATGGTCGCTGCGGGAAAAACACGGATTTGTTCATTGAATCAAGCAAGTCGAAATGATTGATTATCGCAATCGAACTGCAGTCATTCGTGCCGAGTGCGTTTTGCGGGAAAACGGGGTTAAGTGTCGCAACAAAAAATGTGCCAAATTAAAATTGTGCATTTTTGCATCTCGACGTTTATATTTTACATTTTATTGCGCGGATAATATAATGAATGGTTTTTGCTGTTTGTTTTCTATGTTGGTGCTTCTATTTGAACAAAAAATACGCTGCTGCTGCCGCATGCCGCCCTTTATTGCTAGTCAATAAAACAAACAAAGTTTGCAGGTCACTTGTATTTAAAATATTTATGTATTGCGTGTGTCCTCATTCTCTCTCGCCCGTTTTGCGATCGCAATTCATAGCATCAAATCAAACAAACGCAGAAGGCATTGTTTGTCTCATGATTCCCATTCGGTTTTTATCGCTCGCAGGCGCGCGCGTGGACTGGGCGAGAGGAAGAACGGAAGTTTGAACAATTGCTCAACGAACACTTTGGAAGTGGTCGACGCATCGACAGTTTGTGCTGCTGAGTTGACTTTGTGCAAACGTGAAGAGCTCGCCTCGTGGCGCAGTCTTATCTCGAATGGCTTGACGTTGGCGTCGGCGTCGGCGTCGGCATCGGGGATGCAAACGCTTCTTGGGGAAAACTTATTGGTTTAGTTCCGCGTTCGGAATGCGAAAATAAAGTAGTCGAACACATTCCCCTTCGTGCTTTGCACTTTCGCAAAGGGGCGTTCCACTGCGTCGAACTTTGCGAGGAAATTTCAAACATCACTTTGTAATATCGCTTTCTTCGCTGTTCATTGTTTAAACTTGAATCCATATTGATCGTTTTTCTAATAGTTGTTTCTTTTTCGTTTCAGGTGAGTTTAGAGTTTCAAAGTCGTATGCGTAGAGAGCGGAATTGAGCAGGTAACAATATTGAAGTAATGACGAGCACTCGTGCTGGCAAATTCATGAATTTCAATTAAGGAAAATAATACGGCAGAGTGATTAGAGTCGTAAAAATGTGACAAGCTGAAATAATTTGAAGAGAACGTGCTCGTTCGTCAAGCATATCACTCACGTTCCACATTTAGCATCTCAGCGTGTGCGCGCGCGCTCGCTATCAAAACTCCTTGCACGCCGCCACCGCCAACACCGCGGACTTTGTGAGGCGGCAAACGTTCTGCAGCGAGGGCACCCAATTTTGCACATCCACTTTTGCGCGGCTCTTTGTCATTCGCATTGGCCTTTTGGCATTCGCGTTCGCGCAACGTCATGTGTATCTGACTTCCTTTCGACATGATTTTGACACAATAGCTGCTAACATCCGGCGCACCCTGCACACCCTTGCCGTTCTTTGCCTATCGCATCCAACCACACGGCATACGTTCACTGCGTATCTGCTAAATGTTATTGTCATCTGTACGACTAAATGCCGGATGATACGCTTATATTTTAATTCTATTTTGCTCGCAATCGCATTCGATTTATAATTGGCACAACCCATTTCTGAAGGATTTATTTATTTTATCTTTATTGACGTTTGTATTGAGCACTAAATGCGCGGACAAGTGAAAAGCAAGAAGGTTTCTTCGTTCTATCGTCGCGACGTGGAAACGAAAGGAATTGAAACTCGCTACGCGCGCGCTACCTTCTCGTCGAGTTGAGATTGAAGCTCTAATGCTGATTGAAATCGTGTAATGGGTTAGAATTCAACTTAACGCAGCGTTTTTGTTAGGTTTTCGCTAGAAAAAGTCTAAAAATATCGTCGAACAATACAAGAAATTGAAGGGGATTTTGCACGTTCGTTAAGCTCGCTTTGGAAACACTTATTAGCAATCAGCATTTTCCAAGGTTGGAAATTAATCCATCTTCATTAGTTCTTTTATTGTCGATTTAATGTAAATCTTCAAGGCTTCTCCTTTTTTTTGGCATTTTTTCGCTGTTTGTTTGTTGTTGCCCTCAGCGGTTTTTGCACTTAATGAATGCCCCGCATTTCATTTATTTGCCGACCTTAGCAAATTTCGCAGTTCTGGCGAGCGCCAAATGATATATAACCGAGGCGTATTGGTTTGCCGTAATGACTTTTCGTTGGCTCGTTTTTCGCTTCTCTTCATCTTCCTGTTGCAGGCCACGAAGCGAATGCGAGACCGACTGCGGTTCATTTATATTATTCTCTTCTTTTCCGCTCACGGCGATGCAATTCAATACGTGAATTTTATTTAATTGATTCGTCTATTTGTTAAATATTTATTGAAATCACGATGACGATGATGAAGATGAGTGCAGGCATAGAAAGGAAGCACGTTACTTTGAAGGGCGGAGAATCTTTTGGTTCGTGAAGTGAATTCCACTAATTGAATTTGTAATTAATGAAGCATGAAGTTTAGTATGCTCTGCATCAATGTTGCGTGATTTATGCGCATTTATTGCGTCTTTTAATTAAAGCGCGTTTATAATTTATAGAATGTTTAATATTTTACGATGCTGTAAACACGACATACTTTCTTCTTCCGGGGGCATGGCTATAAATTACTAGTATTTATGCGCATTTTTACTAGGAACTTAAGCTTTTTCTAATTCGTGTTTGTAGCGCACAGCGGCACAAAATGTTAAAATTTTACGATTTGCCAAACAGTTAAAGATTTTTGTAATCATTTTAAAATTGTGCAACTTTATGAGCGGCAATAAATGGAGTTAAAAGAATCGAAATTATTGCAATTAGTTTTACAGGCTTTATTGAATGGGATGTAACGGG
Source organism: Anaulacaspis nigra (assembly GCA_030264675.1). Lineage (NCBI taxonomy): Eukaryota > Metazoa > Arthropoda > Insecta > Coleoptera > Staphylinidae > Anaulacaspis > Anaulacaspis nigra. Next base: position 28,560 of record JARJDV010010651.1, on the reverse strand, counting down.
CTTAATCAAACTCGCTATGGCGCTGCTGCGCTATTATTCCCTTCGGCGATAATTTCGTGTTCGATCGAGTTTTTTTTTCACGTCGATAGAAAAAACCTTGTCTATTTCTCGCGCGTGAATATGTAAATCGCGCGCACACATGCTTCAACGATTTGCGAAAATATGCAAATACGCGTGATTAAAAAGACATTATTAATAGTCGGCGCGGCGAAGGGGTTTTATGATTTTTCACGTGGAAATTAAATTCTAAATTTACGCAACCGTATTGCGGTGCGATAGCGAACGAATGCAACTATAAATATCAATGTTCGTAATCAGTGGAAAAACCTCCATCGCGTTGACCTTAATTTCCGCTGAATATTTTGTCTTTCTTTATGACGCGAATCAATTTATTTATTTTCATTTGTTTGGCTTTTAAGTAGTTGGACAGGGTGGTATGAAATATGGTAGGGAGGAATACGCAATATGAGGCTCAATTATCATTAAGTATGTAGTTGGCTGCAAATGTTTATATTATGTTACCATCCATCTTACTTAGTCGCGTGCACTTCATTGCGAGGGTGCGTTGCGCAGTTTATTTATGCTTTTATTTACCTACTCGAATGCTCACTCATTCGAATTCGCCTATTTACTAAATAATATAACGTATTCGTGCCTCTCTCTCTCTCTCGCTTTCGCGTACACTGCGGATTCGCGCTCGGAAATATAAACACTTCACCATATGCAATGCGAGCTACTAAATCAGTTTAATGTGCTTAATTGTGCAATCATTCGGAATACCGAATGTGTTTAAATTCCACCGCCATACTCGCACCCGAGCACTGTTGACGTTAATCTTTCGTTCTGCAACTACAATAATAATATTTGTAAACAGCCAAATGGCATTTTTCAAATTTTCGAAAAACGAATGCCCCGTGTAATTTAATTATTCGCATTCGAATGGCAAGAGCGGATGTTGCGGACGACATATTTAATTAGATTTAATTAATATTTCAGTGCGCGTATTGTGTTTAGTGGTTCTCGCTGTGGCGTTCGAGATGATAAATGCGAATTTATTTTTGCGCTTATCTCGCTGCATGCGCGCGAAACGCCCGCGGGAAGTTTGCTCTCGCTTAACAATTGACGACATTCTCGGTGTGAGGCGGCCGCGGCCGAGGGAAGGGAAAAGTTGGCGGTATTCATCCCTCTAGTTTTTCTTTTGCCATGCTGGCCCGTTTTGTTTTGTTGCTTTCGGGTAATGTTTGGGTTTTAAGAGATTTAATTTGTTTATGGTGCGCGGCCTGCAATTGCATTAGGGGTGCTTCTCGCGCACGAAGCGCACTTTTATGACGTTGCGCATTAAGGGCTCTCGGAGGCGGGCAATAAAAAATAATTCAGTTTATGTAATTTCCGCTCGTAATTGGCTGCGTTTTTCCTTAATTGCCATAATTCGCGTAATTTCACCTTTTTCGCCGTTTTTCAGCCATCTCTCATCCGGTAACGCAAATTGTAGAAATTATTGATAGTGATTGGATATGGAAATTACGGGAATTAATTGCCATATTACACTTTAATCGATTAATGCGTGTGATTCGTCATATACGCTTATTAGACATGATTGGGCGATTAGTTGAACTTTACGAATGCATTATTATTTATACTAGTGTGGCCGTAATCGGTTGTGATACAATTAGATGGAATTATGATAGGAATCAATCGAGATTGATAGAGTAAGAATTTTGAATATTTTTGGGAGTGTTAAAATGAAGAAATGAAATGTAGTAATGAATGCAGATAGGTAGCAAAAAGGGTTATCTGGAACAATACGTGAACACAACTACGACGCGTCGAGCATTTTGTAAGAGTAGAATGTCAATAGGACAATGGGCGGACGAGCTTCCCAAAAGGATAATAAGTTGCATGTAGTGGGCAGAAGCGTGCGCATTACGGCCAATTCGAGGACGCATAATGGAAGTCCATTAAAAGCTGTACAAGAAGGACACATTGTCAGCTCGATGCGCTCATGCTCACGCTTTCTTTCGCACACAAGTGGCAGTGAGGCTACTTGCCTGCTTGGTTCTCGCGCAGTTCTCTGAACAGCGATTATTACTCTTCATTTCTTCTTTGGCGAGTTCCGCATCGGAAAAACCTTTTCGAAGGTAATGCCGCCGTTGGCTTGCTTCAAATGACCTCATTTTCGGACGTCATCAACGTTTTTTTTTGTACGCGCGCGCCCCCACTGTTCTTTATACTCTTTATCTTGTTGAAGTGTGTGTATGTGCTCATCTTGCACCAATGAACGCATCGTTCACGTTCGTCGTGTTATGAAAATACCTGTAAACTGAAAAAGTTTTCCGATTCCTTGCGGGGGTTGTAGAGTGGTTAATTACCACTGGGATTTTGGGTATTCGCCGGCGGGCGGAATGAAGGTGGCTGAAAAGTTGCATTCCTCTTTAGTAATGTGGGAAGATACAAGAGCACTGATCGGATTAAAATTAAACACGTTCGCAAAGTTGGCGGAAAACTTTTACAAGCAGATGTTGTTTGAGGTGTTGTTCTTATCGATTCTCATAATAATAATCTTGGTAAAACATTACACTTAAGAACTTTGCTTTTCTTTGTCGTTGTTGCCTAAGTCTTGCGAGAAAATGTAGAAACTGTCATTTTCGTATGATTATTTTTTTTGCGTTTGGCAGTGTGGCAGGGGGCCGAGCTTTTGTTGAGTTTACTAGTTGCTTTCGGAATAAATAAATGACCGGCTTTGAGAATGGCGGTTGCGGTGTGTGGGATTGTCAAGCGGCGGCGGCCGGAAGCACGGGTAAGCTTTCTGAATATTTATGGCGAAACTACTAGTCTGTTTTTTTTCTCTTAACTTGTCATAAGCATCACATAGTATAAGACTCCCCAAAGGTCGCGACACGCTCTGACACCCCGTCATGTTATATTTCAACGCGAATTTCCATACGACTTTCGGCTATTTCGCGTCGTCAAAACGCAGGATGCGCACACCGCGAGCGCTTTCCTGAGAGTCCCGAAGGTACACTTTGTCTTCCTTTTTTATCCGCATCATTATCTCGTGCAAAATAGCGTCGTACGCATACTTTGCGAAATGCGTGTTTTATGTGTATTCACACGTAGAAAGGGCGAAGATTTATAGTGCAATATTAAATCACGTGCGCGCCACGTACAAAGCCGTAGGATAAACGAAGTGTCGCATCATGCCCATCATAAATACATCGAATGCGAATTGGAATGTGCGGTAATGTATGATCGGCTAAAATGCAGCGTCTCTCTTGGAGGCGACAACGCCGGCGGCGGTGGAGGTGGAGGTGGTAGAATAGATGTATGGTTTCTGCATGAATGGAGCATCAGCTGGGCCGCGAATTACGTATTGCGTTTGTTCCACGAATGTTTGTGAGCGCCGCCGCCGTCGCCGTCGCTGTCGCCGCAGTCGGGAAGTAAATTGGAAAATGCTTAGACATATTTGCTCCGTAATAGAATGCGAGATAAGCGAAGTTCAACAGGCCGACGCGAATCGATCTGAATTTTTCAATGCGGGCGAATTGCGTATGAAGAAAATAAAATGCTCAATGGAAATGAGATGAGAGCGTTCCTGTCGCATAAAGTGTGTTCACTCACGTTTTCATAAAATTTCATCTTTTTTTCACATGCGAGTGTTCATTTTATTTGCATGAAAAGAAGCGCGTTTTTTCGAGTAGGCGAAGTTGCCAGTAGAACCGATTTTTTGTGTGTGCGGGGGTGGGAAGTAAGAGAATCATGAAAATTATTTATCGGAACACTAAACGAGAATCTATAGGTAGTAAGCGTAAAGTGAAGTTTATCGCAACTTAAAGGTAGCCACCAAAGCACATGTAATGCAAGCGATATTTCTTGAATTTCGCAACAATCCTGCAATAATTTACCCTCAAGAATGGAGTAAGAAAGCAGCGTACTTGTATATTCCCGCATCGTTATTTCCTTTGGAAATTTATATCACTAGTTGCTGTACAACTTACAGAGTCAGTCCATTGTTTTATTTAGTCTTTTAAAGTTGAGACTAAGGAAGAAGGAGGAATTTTGGATTTCTTTAAAATTTATTACTGGAAGCAGTGAATATTTTTTTAGTTTTGATAATCACGTGGAAACCATAAATAAAAAACGAGGATTTTCGTAATATTTTATGCTAAGGACTAGTCGTGTCGATTTAAATATTTGGTGTACCTTTACTAGGCTTAAATATAAGCTCACAGAGGGAGAGGATGTCACGTTTGACCACCAAATCAAGTATCTCTCTCTCTCTCTCGAAAAAAAGGACTCTAAATGTGTGTGTTTTTATTTTATTTAATAAAAGGATAATAAATCAGTACACATATGTGCGTATATTAAAATTTTACTATGCAGCCGGAATATTTTTTTGTCAAGAAAGTTGCACAAACAAAATAACTAAATAAACGCGATGAAAACATATTGCTAGTGTTCACACACAAAAAAATCAAAATGTGCATTTACATATATTAAGCAACAAATAACTTTCATGTTTTCTTATTCATACTCAAAGTCCTTTTATTGCTTGTACACCCCCAGCGTTCCAGCGGCGGGAATAAAAATTGCTAGCTCGACTTGCATAGACTACACGTGTGTGGTGTGCAATACAGACTGCAAAAATATGTTCGCTCTCCGCGTATTTATAGCGCAGGTACTTTCGCGCATTACGCGAATGTGTTTTGTACTCGCGCATGTTGTATGCATGGAAATATGGAAGAACGTGTGGCGCACGGGAAATATGCGATTTATTCGCTCGCAAAACTTTTCCTCTTCGTTGGTGCCGCGCTATTTCAAACTAAATTTAAAGTTTTGCTTTGCTTAAATATGCTTTGCACATATAATTGTGTACGCCCCCGGTGGAGTGTGCGAGCGCCGACGGACTTTATTTATGATAAAGTTTGAAATCGTTTTCCACGGTGTAATCATTCAAATTGCGCACTTATCCAATTTCCAGCGAATCCAAAGTTGTATCGTTATTTTTAATGACGACGCGAATGAATCTTTTTGCGATTCGCCATTTTTATTGTGATGAATAATAATATAGTGTTTTTATTCGTTTCAGGTAAGAGTTTTACGTTTTCCGTCAACGCTAAAATCCTACCGGAAAAGTGAGTAACATTTATGACGTCCTCTTTTTACTATGCATATTGGGTATGACGTGCAAAAGTCAAGGATTGTCAAAATTATAATTTCATTTAAATGTGGGATGCAAAAGAAAACAATTCGCTATTCCGCGGTGATTTGTACATTTGCCAACCACATCGTTACTGGATTCGTCCACCGGAACCGGAAAACTGGGTGTACGTAGAGGACGCGTGCGCGTTCGGACAATTTCCAAGTATATCTTTCAAATTACCGTCATTTCCGCAAACCAGGTTAGTTGCGTCCGTAATTTTATTCGCGCACCACCCATTATTGTCGACTTCCTTTCAGTCCCCCCTTCGCTTTCAGCCAGTGTTGCGATGCGCTAATCGAATTTTCTATTAGAGATACTAATGGTACGCGCGTCTAGCGTATACGCGATGAAAACTTTGTTAATAAATGTTAATCCTTTAATTTTAATCAGCTTTGTCTACGTTCGAAGTACTATCAGCGCCGCTCAAATTTCCCCCATCGTGAAGGGTAAATATTAATTGCGATTTGCCGCATTTCCGGTCGAGTTTGATTTAATTGCGTTATTGTTTGTGGTGTCCGATACGCGCGGCTCTAATCAGTCAAACCCGATGCTTTGTTTCATTAAATAAGTGTAAGGATCGAACATATACAAAGCGAAATAATTAATGATATTTTTCGTTGTTTTATTCATTATTTTATTGATTCAATAATAGTGGTCATTGTTTATAAGCAAATATTTGCAAAATGGGGTAAAGTGACAGCGTTATTAATTGATGAGTGCGAAATTCCGCGAACAACACCCTTATCGCTCTAATGGCGAATTTATTCTTAGCAAAGCGCACTAATTGTGTTCAAACACAAACTGAACATGCATTAAATATTTGTCAGGCATAATTAATTAAATTTATAAGCATTAATTGTTGGAAATTTATAACAACACACGTAACGAACGTTTAGATTACAATTTATCAGTTAATTATTTCATACGAATTGCGCACAATTGAAATTACTCTTTGTGGCTTTTAATTATGATCCGCACGAGTTGAAATATGAAAATTTAATTAACAATTATCAAATTCGCGACCGCAATACGTGGGCAGGGGATGGGGGAGGAAGGATAATGAAATAAATTTCAAGGATTATGATTTTTGATTATTGAAACTTGTCAAATAATTATTATTAACGAAGATTAATCATGAAAGCGTACGGTTTAATCAATCAATATCTCTTGTTGTGTAGAGAAGCATTTGTCACGTTGAGAGAACGTGTCTAGCAAAGCGCGCACGCGTTTGGAGTGTATTAATTAATTAGTGATCGAGTCTATTAAATGGCAACCGATGTCGTTGTTAATTAAATCTCGCCGGAATCTTATCAAAAATGAAGCATGTACAGTTGCGATCCGCTCAAGCGGCGAGTAATAAATTAATTTTGCGAACGCGACTGTGTCGTAAATAAAACGGTAAAACTCGAAAAACCATAGTTAAAATGACAATGACAAGTACAGATACGAGCAATAACAAAGATGGATTGTTCGCGTACACGTTCGCGAGTGAATACCACTGGTGGTGCTGGCAAATGCAAGCAAATTGCAGAACGCGAACGTCCCAAAGTGCCATCCAGTATTTGCACAATATAACATACAATTCCATCCAATGTCGCATTGGCGCAGCCAAGTTGACTTTAGTCCTGCAACGGCGACAATCGTTGCTCGTCTATTATGCACGTAGATTTGTGTTTATTTGCTTGTTCGTTCATTCTCAATGGAGGACGGGCTCTGCCGTCGCGATGTTTGGCAATGTAATTCTATTAGATGCAATCCGATGCTGTTGGATGCTGTTGGATTTTATTATACTGCAACATAATTTCACATTAAGTGTTTTGCGCCAATGTGCGCGGTCTGTTTGCTTTTCGAACGAAAAATCTGCGCTTTCAAGTTCATGGAAAAAGTTAAGTAATTGAGAAGGAATATAAAAAACTTTTTTTGCCTTGGAAATTAACTGGCTTGAAATTTAATTTTGTGGTATTGTAATTCTAAGTGCAAAGTTGCGACCTGGAGCGAAATGAGAAGACATTTTTCATTATTCTCTTCTCGTGAGAGAGAAAAAAATTAGACAGTAAACTTACTTGCAATAAACTTAAAGCTCATTGGGATTGATTAGTTTTCAGTTGGGTTAATACAGAAATGCTAAAAGCATGCGGGTAATTTACTGCGAAAAATAATGAAAAATAGCGCAGTAATTAATAAAATGGCTCTACATTTCAGAGTTAATTATTTATTTAGGGTTTATTTAAGTTATTTTCTCATTATTCAAATTACTCGATTAAATGGATTGCTGTGGTCTTTTTGACTTTTTTTATCAGGGAAAACATTTGCCAAAATGCTGACGAGGCTATAAAATCACAATGATGAAGTTCATTTGGATAATGGACTTTTCAATTAAATTCATTTCGGCATTTTTGAAAATATTGATTTTACTTGGTTAATTGAGTTAGTTTAATTATAGGACTTTTTAACTTTATTTATTCGGCTTTCTTCTAAAGAGAAAAATTGGATACGTAAACTTTGAGAAAGGCAAAATAACAATTCAAGGATATTTTGCGGGGGCTGAATAAAAAAGAACATAATCGAATAAAGGTGAAAAGATATCAAAAGTCGGCACCATTTCATGCATATTTAATCAGGTGGCATTTTTGAGGTGCTTCTTTTACAAGTCATTCATTTTCCTGTTGGCATATTGAGTTTCATAACATTATTAAATATCCTTTTTCCGGTTTAAACTTCAGACTTCTCGCGTGTCATTATCTTATTGCATTTCCAAGTATAAATTTTTGTGCATTATTAAATATTTACGGAGACTTCCTGTCGAATTTTATTTTGAAATAATTTTATTTGCGCTCGCATACAAAATTAATGACCATAGTACTTTAATCATAAGCCACTTGGACCACTTAAAAAGGACACATGCTTTGATGAATAATGGAGCAATATTAAATATTCAGTGCACTGTTCATGTTTTATAACGTTGCCTTAAAATGATAATATTAATAGGCAAATTAATATTTTCATATTAAACGTTATCATTTGGTATTCTTTAGATGTTTTAATTATCAAAATTTCGTTTCACATTTTCATATTTTATCTGAAGGATAAAACTTGAAAAGCACTTCTTTTATCTGAAGCAGCACAATATTCTTTTTCTGCCAATATGTGCATTTTACACTTGAGTTATTTCTTATGAACTATGACATGGACGGTAATATAATATTTGCGATATTGGAAAGTTGGAATAAAGGGAAGAAAGAAATGATATGCATTAAAGAATGCTTAGTTAAAATAAGTATGAGAATTTACAGCAAGTGAGGAAATTTTGTTGGCTGGCTGGAATTTCTCGACATTTACCTTTTCTTTAGTCGACGCGCCCTCTTCTTAAAAACTCATTTCTTATGATTTACAAGCGGAAGTAAACACACAGTTTTGGGGGTGGTAGCAGCTGCGCAACGAATGTACATGTCAGGTTATTATTTATGATCACAAGGCAATTTTATTAGCTGTGTTTCCTGCAATGCACTTTTTTTTATTTCGCTTTCAAATATGCCTTAATGTTGCACAAATTATAAAGGCCGCATATTTTTTATACGATGATTATTAATAATTTAATATTCTAGCATTAACTCTAGAAGATGGATACAAATTCTATCTTTAACTCATAAGGCAGGCAGCAAGCTGGAATATTCTTGTTCAAATATGACTTATTTCGGTTCACGGAACATTTCATAATATTCAACTCATATGAAGTTTGAAGGCGAGATTATTAGATACGTACATTTTCAATGATTGCACGTTCTTCACTATGTTTAGATTGAACTCTGGAAAAAATACAATAGCAGTTGGAGAAAATATATTGAACGTGATTCAATTTGGCAATGACATAAACGTTTGGTAAACTTGGTGTATTTTTGAGGTGTGGCTGAGCAGAGAAACAAATTTATACTCTAACTGCACATGAAGTTTATACAAACGCTTCAACTTTTTGTATTGCACGTTGCATCCAAGATGGCAAGCGTCTGCGAAGGAGCGAGTGAGCAAGGACGAAATCGAAAATGAAATCGTCTGAATGTGACAGCTACAAGCACGTCGCTAAATTACCATTTATTTAGTTTAGCACACACAGCGAGCACTTGGCGGTTTGTAACGACGACGTCGACGACATCGGTGCAGTCAAAAGAAATAATTTAACTTTGAGCGTACAACGTAACGTGCACGAGTGCAAAGTAGGTCATCGTCGAAATTATTATCCGGGTATAATTGCACGTTAAATGCGTACTTGAATGTCTTGGCTGCTGCTTGAGACTCTTGTACGCTCTTAGTTAAATTTAGTTTCCTTAATTGATTGACGAAATGATAAATTGGATTATTGACTTTGCGATTGACTTTAGGTTTGCTACACTTGCAATGCATCAACGGTAAAAGTCGAATAAGAATTAAATTCAAATATTTTTAAAAGTTGCTAAAAAATGTTGTAGTCGTGAAAGGTTTTTAGTTATTCATTTGATATCTCAATGAAAGTCTTATCAACCATCGTCTAGCATCTTTCGAGCAACGAGAAAAACCACAACGAACAAGTGTACACGAAAAAACGCGGAAGTGATGAAATGAAAGAGCGACCAGACTTTGTCACTTTGTGTTCGCGCAGATGGGTTTTCCTTTCATCCATCCACACGTCCTACATTTGTTTCCGGGTTGGTTTTTACACACGTTTTCTATACGCCAACGTTTTCCACTCCATTTCCTTCCCTTTTGTTTTTAAGGTAGGAAAACGCACTCGAATAACGTTACGTCACAATGAAGATTGTGTTTTGTGTAAATATTTTTCTTGCCTATTTTTTTCCGCCTCTGCCTACGCAAGGCACTAACATAAATTACGGACGGAATGAACAATTTTGAATGCGCCTATTTTCGACTAAACATGGAATGTAACGAAACGAAATGAAACGGAGCACGGAGCTGATAATAAATGTATCGCTTGGGGATTCGAAGGTAATTGCTCAATGAGCTCGCGGTAATTTAGATTCAATCTAAAGATAAATCGATTCGCACAATTTACTAATAGAATTTATCTCCGCCGTTCGATGCGTATTCGTCGACTTATGATGGCAGCATTTCTTTCCTAATCATTCGCCATTGTTGGGGGCAGGGCAGGGTCAAGAAATAGAGCAAAACGAGTACAAACATAGCCTTCGTCCTTCGTTCTGAAGCAAATGGAGCGCGTAACCAAGTACGACGACCAAGTGTACCGAACGCGGAAAACGTGCGCTGCTGATAGCATCTGCATCTAAAGCAGAAATGTGTTTCGTAGAAAAGTTTTCTTCCTCCCTTACGTGCGCGGCGCAAAGAAATGCACGTATCCGAACTTTGCATTTACCCAACAACAAAGGAAAGCATTCTTTCCGGGTTTTTACCTCGCGTGTGCCGAAGGACGAAACGGGGCGGGATGGAACGAAAAAGTTTTAATCCGTTAATAATTCACCCTGTTAATTTATTTAATGAAGTTTACGTGCACAACACACGCACCTTTCTGTTTTATCCACAGGTGTTGGAAAAGTTCTCGAGATGCGGTCGTTTGCTCCTTAAGAGCGAGTTGCTTAAGTGACATGGAGTTTTAGAGGGGCTGTCTGTCTGCAGTGCTTACATGATGATTGCTGAAACTATTTTGCAAAATGCACATTCAAATGGCGTACGTTTGGGTTTGTTTCCTTGTATTTGAAGTGGTTCGCGCGGCAATCTAACGAGGCCGAGTGGCGTACATGTTTGCTGGCACGAATATTGAAATTTGACACGTCCTCATAGATTAACTTCAACGCTGCCGCCGTCGCTGTGAAACAATTAGGTCTGATCGGCGCGCAGCCTGTTTAATTGAAAAGCAGCCGGAACGCGAGCAGCGCGCTGCCAATGATGTCAGCGTGTGTTTAGCCGTGTTCTATTACTGCAATTTGACCCCACCATTGCTGCCCCTTTTGCGCACCCGCGTGTGTGTGTGTGCATGCCGCCGCATCGACTATTATGCAATCACTCGAGCGCGCGTTGTTGATAAATCGCTGATACGCTCGTGTGCGTATACTCTCGACGCCCGCCGCTGCTACCGCCGCCGTTGTCACTACACTTTGCTATATGGCCCCATGGTCGGTCATAAATTATGCGCGGAAATAAACTGATACCGCAGACAAGCAAAGCAATTCGTATTACATATTATATTAGCGTTCTAACCCAAGTACAAAGTGTTTTCATGCAGTGTTTTGGCCCAAGTTTGTGTCGTCCCCCTTTCATCGACCCCTAACTATTCGCAAAACCACTTACGACATTGCTGTCGTCATCGTACTCAATTAATTTTAATGTCTTGTTGATTACAGTAATCTAAATGTGGTGTGAAAGTTTTGTTGTGTTTGATTTATTTTTAAAGAAAATAATTTGCTATCCAACGTTGGAATTTGAGCGCTTTATAAAATCGCGTTTCATCACCTGACGAACACATTGCATCGTCCATTAGCTGTAAAAAACGTGTTTAATATTTTATTTTTCTTTGCGAACGCCACCACCATGTACGTGCAGAATTCGTGCGCTTTACTGCATATATTTTTAATTTCTTTTGGACCTCACTTGCGGTCCGACATTTTTCAAAGAAACGAGCAAGCGTTCAAATGCTCTGCTAAAAAATGCTTAACTAGTTGATACTGCTGCATTGCAGCTAAGATGAAAGGCGACAATACGTAAGAAACTGAAGCATAAATAATAAGCAATAATGAGCAAAGCCTTTGAACACGCTTTTTCGGGGAAAGTGTGTCAAGCCTGGTGGAAAACGCTGTACGTTTCTAAATTTTAAATTTATTTGCAATTTCCCAAGTAAGAATTTCAAGTATGCAAAGAATGCCTTCCGCTTGAAAACAGAAGCATTAACTGATAATTATTAATGAGTAAATTTCGTGAATTATGAATTAAACTCGACTTGGTTTTTACGAACAAGAACGAACCAGGAAGTTGCTGCAACTCTCGGAAGCTGCACAAAACCGCTAGCTAACAATATTGTTTTCGCCCTCCAAAGATTGGATTTTGATATAAAGCTACCCCAATCTGGCGGCTTCTTGTAATACTAGCTCATCTCTGGGCGCATTCGATGCTTTTCCCAATGCTCGTGTTTACTTCAATTTTTTTGCGGCGCTCGATGCCAAGAATAGAATATGCTGCATTCGAAGTTTACCTCAGCGCGCGGAAGAAGTTTTTAGATCTTTCCGACTTTGCGACCAAAACATGAACCACTGATGGCTGCTGCTCGCTAAAGACTCGACAAAACAAGATTGGCGAGGCAGGAAAAAGTCGGTCAGAGTTGCGCGGAAAAAGTAAGAATCATTTATTTCATTCGGAACAATACTCAGAGATAAAATTCTGTTATGAAAAGTTTATGCTGACGAATACAAGAAAATACTTTTAAGATCTCATAAATAACCACTCTAAGTTGTTGATTTATACATTTTTAATTAACAAGTCAAAGAGCACTTGCGGAAATTTCAAAGGTGAAAAAGAATTTCGAATCGTACGTGATATGGCAAAATATTTATTTGAATCACGGGTTTCATGATATTGTACTTAACTAAATTCAATACCTGTATGAATTGCGATTCCACAAACCACGTCAACAATTTCATAGATTTCCACGTCATGTTTCGCTACAATCGTTCCACACATTCAGTACATGTCTATTTTATGGAGCATGCAATACGTACGGACAAAGCAAAGGACGCGTTTCAACGTGATGAACATTTGCAATCAAATAAATTCAATGAATAATATAAGTGGAAGTCACACACGTGTACAGGCCGTAACGTTTTGCGCAAATAGATATAAAAATTACAAATCACGTGTAAATAATCGATGGGCGTAAATATTTAATTTAGCGTGCAAAAAAGCGATTTATTTATTTTATTGCCATTTTAAATATTTACACTAAAATCTGCAGATTATTTCGTAGCACTTGCTGGCGGGGGAAAATGGTGGAAAGCAATTTTGGGTTTAGGGTAATTATCTGTTTTCAAAAGATGTTGAGAATAAGTTTCCCTTTGATTTGCGTTTTGTTAACAATACGAGGAAGAGCACGAGGAGCAGGAGGAGCAGGAAGAGGGAGAAGGACCTCGACTCTAAAGCCTGAAGGGATTGTATTTTCTTATATGTGCAGCAGGCACAGAGAGGTGAATAGCTAGGGAACATGACATACATTTCCACTACGCTCTAATACGCACGATAGCCTCGAGCCATCTCGCAGAGAGTTGGGAGTCGTCGTCCACCCACGTCTTATTCAGATCCATCTTTTCAAATTGAGATGCAGACTTGCCACTTCCATCCGCATGGCGGTGGAGGATTTGGCGGCAGACGTTGGCGTGCCTCATTGCACACCACTGGCACCGCCACACTCCTCGCGGCACATTTCCGCAATTCTTCCACGTCGCGTTTCAATTTCGCTATTTCGTCCAACCTGTGTGTGTGTGTGTGAGTGTGGCGCACTGTGTTTGTCGCACTGGTTAATTTCCATTATGGTTTTGTTTCTCTGGTAAAACCGCGAAGGATTCGTCCGTATTTGAGTTAATAACTTGTTTGTTATGTGCGCTTCACGCTCCGGGATATTTTTCTCAACGATTTTTTTGTGTTTGCGCGAAATTGCACGTGAATTGTATTTAATGTTCTTCTCCGCTTGTTTCAGGTGAGTTTCCATTCTGTTTCATTCCAAACTCGTTGAAGCGCACGAATTAGACGTAAGTAAACAGAACGTATGCATTAACCACTCGAGCGTTCAATTTTAATTGAAAACGGTGAAAAATGCTGCGAATTTTTCAGCGAGCAGCCTACCTACATTCTTGGCGTATTTTAATTTTACTTAATTAATTTTTTTCGCAACACTTTGAAATATTTCACTCTTTATTAAGCAAGAAGCCACTATTCAATAATTAGCTGCGCGCATTCGGAACAGAGGAAGAGTTCGTTGGCGAATAGAATTAAGCGGGTGGGAAATGAAGTTGAGAACTTATATTTTCTATGAAGAACAATTCACAATTAAGACTAAAAGTTTGAAAAGTTGCATTTTTATGAATTTATTAATTCGGATTGTGTGCACGTATATTTAATGCAGGGAGTGCGGGCGCCTGGGATGCAAATGGTAGGTAAATTTGTTGTCGGTTTGTTTAATTTACAAGAGCAATTAAATTTTTTCGACCTTTTCGTTTTTTGCGAGTGAAAAATATATGGAAAATGCTATTGGCGGTCTTCCATTTGCATACGAATAAATACGCGAACTCACTTAACCACGCGCCGCGTTCATAATGAGTTGCTTGTCGTCCAGTCAGTGCGTCCCAGTCAAGGAGGTTTTCGCTTTTAATTAAAACTTGAAGTTGAATCAAGAAAATTATCCATTCCCGTGTGCGCGCACTGCGCTTCTCTTCTTCGTCCATACTTTATCAAAATATTTCCGGACGCGCCGACATTTATTCAACAGCCAATTAAATAATATAAATAATTTATTGTTGCGCTCGCACAACAAACAACAATTTATTTACGTCGGCACCGATTTCAATACGGTTAGTTTGCGTAACACAAATTTAATGAGGGCTAAAGTTGAACTAATTGCGAAAAAAATAAAAGAAGAGCGCATGAAACAACAGTTTGCTGTCTATCTATATCTATACGCATTATGCGCAGCGCGGGATTTTTCTTCTTAATCTTCTCTAGTTTCATCAAGACGGCGTTTTCGCGCTGCTGGGCGTCAAGAAAAGCGCGAATGTCGTCAAGTCTCAAGTTTACATACGCTTCGCTTGCGCGAAATGGAAAATGCTTTGGCGTATTTTTTGCGTAATTAGGAGAGTTTTTAACTTTTCTTCGGCGTTCGAGGAGTCTGGCTGAACAGGCACGTGGGGGGCGCCGCGCTCGAAAATGGGTCAAGGTTTTACAGCGCCCAGTCCTTAAACTCCAACCAACCAACCAACCAACCAACCCCCTGCTTGCTCGCTTGCTTGCACAGCTCAAAAATGGGCACATGCATACATGCGCATTGAGCCGAACACGAACACAGCGAACAAATTCGGCAATCACGTGTTCAGCTCGCTGGATTCACGAGCGGATGTGTCCTGCAAAGGTAAAATCGTTACGATGAATGCGGGGGCGGCACGGATTGCGCATGCTGCCGCCATCTACACGATGTTGGCAAACTTTGGTGCGAGCATGCTTTGGCGCCCCCAACGCGATATATGGTGCATTGTAATAGATGGCGCGCAGCGCTCGAATTACGAAATGGTTGTTTAATCGCGCAAATATTTTCGCAGGTTTATGACATTTAATTACGTTTATTGCATCGAACCCTGTTCGGATATTTACGGCCTTCCAGCCATTAGCTCTGTTTTTATTAAGGAAATTAACTCGTGGATTTAATAACAACGCTGCTGCTCCACAAATTGAAGGCGTAAATTCGTTATTGCGATTGTTGCCAAAGAAATGTATTTAATAGGCGGCTGTCTAGACGGCGGGCTCTCGATGGATAAGTGATACTCGGCTTGAGGGGGGTGCTTTTAGAGAACTTTATATGTAGATTATTCGGCGGGGGGTGCGAATGAAAATAATGTGGTCGTGTTGTGAACTGATTTAAATTGGATTAAGTAATTCACATTTCAAATTGTTCATAATGGGGTTCATCGTGAAAAAGGGAAATAATTTTATTCAAATCAGTTTTGTGCAAGCGCGAAATATATAATTAGATTTTATTACAAATTTTATTAATTTGCCAATAAAATATATTTTATTATTATTCGTAATCCATGTCGAGTGTTCGCAGATAGTAAATTATTTGAAGGAAACTGCAATTAAACTGAAAATGAGATACGCTCATGTTATGTTGAAAGCAGGAAATTTAATCCCGTATCAATGTAGAACAGTGGCAGATATAAAAATGCATTTGCATTTTAAACGAGTTATAACTATAGTTTTTTAAATTTTGCTATCAATACAAATATTTATGATTCATTCGACAATAATTTCTAATTTAAAATCACCTTAAACCGGATGAGATGCAATCGTTTTAATGGCAGAAAAGGAATTGATAATTTTAGATGATAAACTATTTAAATTTAAATTTACTCTTGCAAGACGGGTAAAATATTCACGGAAGCACGTTTATTATATAACAAGCAAGTTTTTTCGTTTAAGAGACAAGGTGGAAATGAATGACAGTGAGTTGAAAAGGACATGGAATATTTCACTATCCTTGCAGCAGCCGACGGTATTTCAACGCGTGACTGTCATTTGGCGCAATGTGTAGGTATATAACATCGTTTCATATTTTGTGCGTTTTTCCACGGTCGACGTTTCTTCTCACGAGTGCGCGCATGGAATTTCAATGTAATCGAATCATGCGCTCGATTAATCAAAAACCAATTTTGCGTTACGGGTCTAGTGCACTACGTAAACGCCGCAATGATGGAACAGCAGTTTTGGTTTTTAATATTTAATATTGCATTAAGGGGCTACTCGGGCAACTCGAAACTATATTATTACTTGAAAATACAATTTTATTTCGCTAAAATTGCGTGTTTATAATACGAGAACGAAGTGAGTTGTATTAACTAGGAATAACAAGGTGCAACTGACCGAACGCGTGTTCGTAATTCGCGAAATGACATTTCACGTAGACAACCGTAGAAAACTTAAATCTTTCGATGCAGTTTTCTCCCTTGTGACGGTGGCACCAACTTTAACTCGGCGCGCAGCATTCAACACTGACTTTGCTCGAATTTCTTCACGACTTGCCATTGAGCACGAGTAAAGTTTCCATTAATAGCAGCGTCGTGTCCTCGACGTGCAGTTGATGTGTGCGGCGCAAACTCACGTTGTTGTTTTCATTAGAGTTTAATTACAGTTCGCCGCTAAACTGGGAAACGCGTCGACGGCGGCGGCGTGCACCTAGTGCAAGGAAAAAATAGAGAGCGCGCGCGCGAGCACATAGTAACCAGCGGCAATTCCGAGTTCATAATTACCATCTTCGGCTCTTCGAGCGCTTAATTCGAGGAAACGGCGTGGAAATTGCTCCTAATCGTACTTTACATCGGTTTTCTTTATAAAATTCCGTGCTTATTGCATTGTACATTCGGCCTACTCACGTGCTTATTAATTTAATTTCGTGGAAGTATGACTACCCTCTGCGATTTTACATATTTCTCAAATTTATATCCTTGTTTATGCATCGATAAAATATGCGGGACGCTCTTTTATGGTCTCGCGTCTAGGTGGATGTGGGTCACCGTCCTTGAATACAACCTTTCCGTTTTGTTTTTGCGGACGTTCGCAGGAAATTTACGTTTTTCGCCCTCAATGTGAAACTCGAACCGCATAGATAATGCCACGATATTCCTTGATAGCAGGCGAGTGAGCAGCAGGCAAGACTGGCATAGCACGCTTATCACGCGGGGGGCAAGAGTTGCACTCCGCAAAGTCTCGTAAGTTTGTTGAACATTTGCCACATTTCTACCGAACGTGTGTGGTCGACTGCTACGCCCTGTTGTGGTTTTCTGCCTCATGTGTCAGCATAGTCGCCATAAACTTTTAGATTGAAATTCAAGATGCATAACATCTATAAATGACGTTCAACGAGCCGCTCATATAATACGATCAGCCGTTTTTATTTCAATGAATTTTTATGGTTTTCCAATTTTTGCATGTCTTGTTTCCTATATTTCTAATTCATCGCTGGATGAGCAGTTACATAAACAATAATATTCACGCTTTTAGTCTGCAAAATCGGAGGTTTCCAGTCTAGAAATTTTATAGTTTTCCTGGAAAAGCCTTATCGCTCATCAAAAAGTTTGCAAACTAAAATCGTTCGATATTCTTGCAATTTTTGAAAAGTTTGTGAAAGTTTTCACTTGGAAGAATGTCCAAGAAATGCTTGCTTTAAAATGAAATTCTGTTTAAGAAAGTTTGTGATAGATTTTTTCTATCGTTTTTTAATTAATTACCAACATCAAACACTTGACTATAACGAGTTCATAACTTGTTTTTGTTGTTGAAGTAAGTGCTCAATCAAGATGCGTAATTGTTTCTGGCATCTTTATGCGCAAAATCGTAAAACAATTTATGAATATTTGTGCGTACGTGCACAATATTCAAAGAATTAATGGCTCTTCATTATTACCGCGACCGAATTGTTTTTCATGTTGAATTTATTACCAAAAAGTGGAACAATGGGACATTATACAAATCACACGTTGCACGGGACGCCATCATTGTCAGTTGACTTTTCAAACTTTTGTTTTTCATTGTTCCAAACAGTTGTTAATGTTTGAATATAAATTTGCATCTCGATTCGTTCGTTACGCGGCGGCATAAGCAAGCGTTTTCAATGAGTGGCTTTTCGTCGCAGTCGTCCTCCGAAGGTAGTTTTTTTATTTTGCAACCTATTCATAAACTTTTCGAACGGGTTAAGAGTGTATAATATATGGCAAATGAAGTAAATACGCGCTCCAACTTTGCGTCAAGATTATAAATCATCCGTTTTATGCTGAGTGGATTTTTATCTCTAAAACTTTGTTGATTCACTTGCTCTTTTCTTTGCGTTTTTATGATGATGCTATTATCCATTTCCATCGTTAATTTGCGCAGATTTTTCTATAAATAATTTTACAATATTATTGTGCACGGTATTTTGTGCTATTCAGAAATAGTAAATATTCATTTTAATCAAATCGGAAACACCGCACAAATTAAAATTTGTTTTTGATAAATATTAAATCTCGCTTTTATATTCATGTTCAATAATAAAATACGGAAATATTAAAATAATACGACGCGTAAAATTCATTCGCTTTTCCACATTTACATTTTGAGGAAAAGGAAATGTATCGCAAATATTTTCAAATAGACCTTCGCATTTTATTCGAGCTGGGAAAAAAACCTACAATAACATAAAGACCAATCAAAAAGCCTATATGGAAAAACGGAAGTGAGATGGGTGAACGTGAACAGGGCGAACTAGCGCGCTTGACCGCAGTGTGAGAAAGGCGTTGAATGCGCCTGTCAACTGCGAGTGCGCAAGGACTCTATGTACGCAGTTTTCAGGATGCCGCGATAGTTAACCTCTAGCCGCCGACCGGTTTTGTCGCTTTGAATTTTATCGTCCTGGTACCGAAAAACGCGCCATAACCGCTATTTAATCCTTGTGAATTAATAATAAATTACATATTAAATTATACATAAAAAACTTTCATACTAAAAACTTTGCTTCGCCAAGTGTTTAATAATATTTTGATTAAAACATTAAACGTATTTAATTATTTTATCTGGTGCGCTTCGAGCGGATTCATATAAATTATGGGTTGTTGATTTATTCAGTTTTTTAAATTTATTATATTTGTTTGCTGCGTTGATATAATTGGCAATTAGTTCGGATAAACTAATTATTTGAATTTGTCAGCTTATTCGAAATGGCAATGTTTACTTAGTTTATTTACTTCGTTTATAATGAACCAAGTAATTTAATCACACAAATCGATATATAATTTATTGTTGCTGGTTTTAAACATTGATTTACATGAGTAGTTTATTTATTTATTGCATTTAGTTACTGTAATAGGTAAAGTTAAACATTTAAATTGGATGGACTGGAAGTAAATCATCTACAGATGTTGTGCTACGTAAGATATATGTTATTAAATTGAGAAATATTAATTGCTTTTTCATTACAATAGGAATTAATTATAAAGAAGTTAACATTCTAATAGACGTGTCCTAAAAGGACAAAAAATCGGAATAAGGAAATAGCGAAAAAAAGTAAAAGTACGTTCTGAACGCGCAAAGAACATAATACGCGGCATTCGTCTTTCTGTGTATTTTTCTCGGTCGTTTTACTTCCTTCATTTGGTCTTTTTCCAAATTGTTTCTTTTGTTCGTATCATGTTCCTTCCTACCCGCGTTGGCGACCGTCTCCGACAAATGGAATGAAATTATTCAGTCTTTTCAAATATTCGAGGCGCGTCATGTTTTGCTGGCTTTTTCAATGTCTCTTCGGTCCATTGCAGTGGCTTTAGCGCGCATTCCGCTGGCTTGTTCGGCGTTGGCGTGATCATCTAGTTAATGTTCAGTCAATTAAAAATTTCGGGATAAGCAATTTGAAATGGTTCGTTGCTCACCTCTTCCTTTTTTTTTCCAGTGTCGTTTTTACTCTTCCAGCTCTTAATCGTGCCTTCTTTCGCACAAGTTTGCGATAAGGAACTGGATTCAATTATTTCTTTGTCGTTTTTTGTGCATTATTTTATCATTATTTTTTGCGAAACTAAAATGAAACAGGAAGATTTTATTCTTGCTCGTAATTATAATTCACATACTCAGTATATTTGTTTATTGCTAATACCTTGATATAGGTACATGATAAACTAACGTTACAGCCGGACAAATCCAATTTCCTGCTATTTGGCAATTCCAACCGTAGGTGAGCGTAGTCAGCAATGGGATAAATTTTCATAAAACGTAATAAGCCTAATTTGCAGCGGCCTGCCGCCATGCAGGCTTTCAGTACATCCGCATGTTACTGGTTCTAAACTTTGCAGTGCATTCGCATTTGTGGTAAATTTTCACATTTACTCATTATCCCTGTGCACAATGCAAGGGATGCATTGTTATACAGATACTTAATATTCGCCATTCGTTTTATAATCTAATAAATTAAAATGGACATATATTCCTAGGCTTGGGTGCGTGCATCTTTGCGGGAAGTATGAATTCTTCGGCAAGTAATGAATATTTTACTCTTTTAATGTATATTAATTAAAATAGGTGCACATACTTATTATTCGATGGGAGAAATGTTATAGCGTTTAATATCAGTATCTAAAAGTTGATCAAGACTCAAGTTAAGACTCTTTACTTCGTACGTACTTCATCATAGATGAATCTAGCTGATCGTTAAATGGAAAATAAATGGCATGATAAAGGCAATATATCGCTATGAATGGGTGCGCGAATGCGCAGAGCATTCAGTGAATAATGGCGTAAATAAATATAAAACTTTCTTGGGTTCTTGCGCAGTCGAATCTTGTATATGTTGCGTTAAGATGGTTTGATGGCATCTATTTGTTTTCATGCGTCCATCGCAGTCAGTGTTCAAATAGTACACTTCTTTGGAGAATGTACGTGCGCGCTTGAATGGCAGGCTAAAATAGATGAAAGCACATTTAAAGTTTATTTCGAGTTTATACAATTGAAACTTTACATTCAACGGATTACCAACTCAGTTTTCCATCTGCAGATATTCGCTGGCGCTGGCGCCGCGCACAATTTCAAATAATTATATCAAACTTTGATTAAATTTTGTTTGTCGCGCAGAACTATTAAAGCTACAGGTTCAATATCGAAATGTGCGAATGCAATGTGAAGGAATTTAAAATTGTTTAAACATTCTTGAAGCATTAGAGGAAATAACTAACAATTGATTGAAAGCCTGTCAATGGTTTCCACACGTGGCGAACGTAAAAAACGAAAGGAGTAGTGATAATACCGTATGCTCAGGTGGGTTATTCTGTCGAGGAACATAACGCAGATGAAAAATGTCCACTCGTTTCTCGTGATTGAATGCCAGTTATATAAACCGAACATTTACGCCGTATCTGGCCATTCTTTTCAAGTCAATGGCGTTCGCCTGTGGATGATTTATTTAAAATCAATTTCATCAGTCATTATGGGAAATGAAGGTGGATTACGGACAATAATTCTTCATGCTCACACAATTATTATACATTAGGGTTCCATTTGCCAATCTCTTTGTTTGAACGGCGTAGAGGAAAAAACGTATATGCGTTGGGTCTTGTTTTTACAGGCACTGCTTCAGGCGCACGATGTGGTCGCCCACGAAATATACGGCGAAGACGCAATGCGAGTCACGCCACCCCCGCTTTTACCATACCTCAACGGCGGCGATGATCTCGACGGCCCCAACGGTGACGTCGAGATGGAAAATGTCACCCGTGTCCGTTTAGTACAATTCCAAAAGAACACTGATGAACCTATGGTGATTTAGTTTCGAATTTGTGTAACTTAGTTGCTTTATAAATCTAATTTTTAATGTAGGGTATCACCCTTAAGATGGTCGAAGACGGCAAGTGTATTGTTGCTAGGATAATGCACGGCGGAATGATTCATCGACAAGCAACGCTGCATGTTGGCGACGAAATTAGGGAAATTAACGGCATACCAGTCATGAATCAATCCGTTAACACGCTTCAGAAAATCCTCGTAAGTCGATTTATTATAGTGCGATTTATGGAGTCTTCTAATAATTTAATTTACGTGTTCTGTTATAGAGGGAAGCCAGAGGCTCAGTTACCTTTAAAATAGTACCCTCCTATAGAAGTGCACCACCGCCTTGTGAGGTAAGTTTTGCACTTGTATTATCCTTAATTAAACTCAAAACAAGATGATTGGGTATCCATTACAACATATCAATCGTTCGAATCTCATGCGCAAAAAGTTTGTGGGACTTCGATTACTCTATTAATTGATTCTCAGTTTCTGTGTGTAATACAACACTTATCATCGCACTTTATTGCACGAGGATGCGATAGAAATGCCTTGCATCCTATTAGGATACGATTTCTATTTATATATACTACAAAGTTTTGAACTGAAAGTGATACTATGTTCACATCTCAAATAACCGGTAAAAATAATTCAATTATATTGTGAGACGCAGGGTATAATTATTGCAATAAATTATGTGTTAGAATAAAATTGTCCATAATTAAGTGTGGAATCCAAATGTAAATGTATATTTTAACTCATACATCCGAAGAAACTATGAACGAGAACTTTTTCATCAGCAGAAATATGATTAATTTGTCGATAATCGTTAAATTACTACGAATGATTAAACTATAAATCAAATAGTTCAATTATGAATAATTTGCTCGAATAATTGATTCCATGTAATTTCCCAAAATCAAATTTACTGCGAAAGCGGGCTATTCATGACCCACATAAGTTTTTAATAATTTGGGCTCGTGGATTAATCGATTATAACTACATGTACAAATTTTTAATATTCTGTTCTCGGTGCGGCCACTACTACCATCTCAAAACAATAGTTATTCCGGATTAAACCACTACCAGTTTTAGTAAGTACTCGAAGAAGCTGTTAGCTGATTCTGGTGTGATGTGATTACCTACTGGGGCATTACTTTTTTGTTACTTTATGGTCGTTATTTGAACGGTGGGCTCAGTCGTTTACCGCCTCAAAAGCATGTTTCCATCTTTTAGCGTTAAATCATTTCATCCCTCATTAGGTAACAGGAAAATCAGACAACTGGTAGTGCTTAGTAATTGTTAATTTAATCATGGTTAATGTTAAGCATAACGCATGTCATTTAACAAAAGGTCTGTAGATGTTTCTAATGATTTCAATGTGCGTAGGTGGCATGCGGAATTGTTGAAATAATTAGATGCTTTTTTATTCATCCAGCCCGCCTCTTGTTATGTGGTCTAATATCATGGAAATGCAAAGTTGCATACCCCATGCGCATATTTGAATACGTTTAACTTTTCATGATATTCGAATTGCAGATTTTCGTTCGGGCTCAATTCGATTACGACCCCCTGGAAGACGAATTAATACCGTGTGCTCAAGCTGGCATTGCATTCAAAACCGGTGATATTCTGCAAGTAAGTATTGCGCTGCTCTTTCATTAGACATTCATCGATTTTCACATTGGTGCGTTCCACACGCAAATGGACGTTCTTCGCGTGCCATTTCTTCCTCACATTTCTTCATTCCCTATATCTTCGTTTAGATTGTGTTTACAAAGCATTTAAATTGGAATCATCTCGTGGCATCTGCGGCCGCTACGGCACCACATGTGAATGCACAATGTCACGATCGTTTTGACTTGCAGATTATAAGCAAAGACGATCACCACTGGTGGCAAGCACGAAAGGATAACTCGGCGGGCTCTGCTGGACTCATACCCTCACCGGAACTGCAAGAATGGCGAGCGGCATGCGCTGCCATGGAGAAAACGAAACAGGAACAAGGTAAGAAATTCATTTCACACATATCACGCAGCATATTAAACATTGCATAAGTCATCTCACGTTTTTTCACTGGTATTTTTTATCGTTACCGTTTTCGCTAATCATTCACTCTTGATTCGGCTTTTACTACCTTATCTTGTTCATTCTTAGGTTGCCTTAGTTCATTTGCATTTCCAGCAGTTCATAAAACTTTTCATTTCTATCGGATATCCATCGTTATGCTATCATTTAAATAATACTATATAAATATAAATCTTGTATAACTAATCTTACGGACGCATGTCGTGCTTTAACAATCAATTACCATCTTGTCTTAAAGTCAATGTTCCAATTAAGTACTGCGACCATTTACGTGAATTACCGCATGTTTGTTGTGCTCTTCTTGGTATAAATATTAGCTGCAGTCAGTGTTCCGATAATAATGTGGTCATTTTGTAAATTCGTTCACGCATGTTCGCACTGAAATTCTAGTCTATGTGCACTCTCTATTTTATTCATCATCATCATTATCATCATTATCAAATAATTGGATATACTGAATCAATGTAACACATCTCTTACTTATCTGAAATTTATCAACAAGCAGTTTTGTATAATACTCATTGACATTCGTTGTGATGTGATCGCCTCTTATATGTTTCTGTTGAATGCAAAGACGTGGAAAAGGGATGTTCTTCTCATGCAAATGGTTGTGATGGGTCAACAGGTATATGGCTTATAAATACTGGCTTAATTTCGATACCAAAAACAAACTCAAATTCTACAACAAACATACTAATACCACGAATTAATTCAATGTTGTGAAACAAAATGGAAAACATTTGACTCGACTGAAACGAGAAGAGCAAGTTATTCTTTCATCATTTGTGACAAATATTTTCCATTAATAGATTCGGATCGAATGATAACAGACGTCTAGCGTTAACGCATGTATCGTATTCTTTCGCAATTGAAAACGGATATTTTCCATTTCTCGTTTGCCCTAGCTCAACTCTTTGTGCATTGTGTTGCGTTGTTTGTTGTCAAACTCTTCATATAACTTGAACATGTTTTCTGTTGTATCAATTACTGGTTTCTTCTTGGCTTATTTTTGTGATCTGCTGGGAATAATTGGGACACTAATTGATCTCACTGGATAAATCATACCACTTACATGTGTCAAATTTGCAGAATTACGTAACCCTGTTATATATTTCATTATATTGTTTCGCTTCAGCGTCAAAGCATGAACCATTCATTTCCATTTTCTCTCTTACACCTGCGCGTCTTATTAAATTAATTTCTCTATAAATAAACCACCAGCGTAACTAAAGATTTTTATGGTGATTACACTAGAAGTTGGTGATATCACTCGAGGAATAATATCGTTCTTAAATGTTTTCTCAAATGATATTATTTTCTCTTTTAATATCACTAAACACTGCATATTTTTATTAATAGAATAGCAGTATTAGACACCAAGTTAATAAATTCGAAAGATCGGAAAATGAATGTATATTTCTTTATAACTTTTAGTCAATTGCTCAATCTTCGGTCGCAAGAAGAAACAATATAAAGATAAATATCTGGCAAAACACAACGCAGTTTTCGACCAATTAGGCTTAGTAACGTACGAGGAAGTTGTCAAATTACCAAGTGAGTATTTATACCCTTTCACCGATTAATACGTAGAATGACACATAGTAATACTTTTGCAATTTATTGTCGACCAAAAACTATTTATAACAACAACTGGTGGGAATTTTCTAGTGACGGATCCAGCATTCCAGAGAAAGACCTTAGTCTTGTTGGGCGCACATGGAGTCGGCCGTAGGCACATTAAAAATACGCTAATAGCAAAACATCCCGACCAATATGCTTACCCCATTCCCCGTAAGTATATTGCGCATATAAAATGTGGGCTAATTTTAATAACTTCCATTTTACTTTCATCAGATACAACGAGACCCCCAAGGCCTGATGAGGAAAACGGAAGAAATTACTTCTTTGTGTCTCATGATGAAATGATGGCGGATATAGCTGCTAATGAATATCTGGAATATGGTATGTTCCAAGGCAGATTGCCTTGGTTGTAGACTTACTAATATGTAAATTGATTAAATCAATAGGAACGCATGAAGATGCGATGTATGGTACAAAATTAGAAACAATACGCAAGATTCATCAAGATGGCAAAATGGCCATTTTAGACGTAGAGCCACAAGCGTTGAAAATCCTACGAACCGCCGAGTTCTCACCCTACGTAGTCTTTATTGCCGCACCCGCACTTCAAAATATGGCTGATGTATGTATATGAATGATGAATGATATTGCGTTATTAATACTGTTTACATCTAGTATGATGGAAGTTTGGAACGCCTTGCGAAAGAATCGGAAATGTTGCGCAGCGCATATGGTCATTATTTTGATCTGACCATTGTAAACAATGACATTGATGATACAATTGGAAACTTAGAGGCAGCCATTGAGAAGGTGCAAACCACGCCGCAGTGGATACCGGTCTCGTGGGTCTACTGACAGCACCCATCCATGGAGTTCGGTTCACTTCAGCATTTCTAGAGCTTTAAATTGATGAAGAGATTTTCATTTTGTCATTCGTTTCCTTTTAGTTTGGGGGAAATATACGACATCCAAGTAACGAGGATGACGTAGGTAGGCGAAATACCATTCCAAAAGCTGCATTATTCCATTACGTATTTGCCCAAAGGGAAAAATCAAAAGTCGTAAAGGTGCATGGGTCGTAATTGTTATAAATTTATGTAGTTAGCCAACCTACTACTGTTTTAGAACACAATAATATTCCAACATTTGAAAGCAAATAATAGGTAAAAATATACCCAATATTTTCAGATGCTATGCATCCGTACTTAAGAGTTTGGCAAATTAACATTTATGAAGATCAAATACAAGCAGATGCCGTAAATAGTAACTCATTCAAATATGTTCTGAATTCACTTTATAAACTAATTATCATTAACATTATTACTTAACGCACAATTGAGATTCATTAAGATATAATGGTTTCTAACAAATTCTCAATCAACTAACGAAGTAACATATACTGCAAACAATATTCTCCAGTAACAGATTAAAGACAGATGAAATATTGTTACTCTAATATTAATTAGAACCTTTAACCGAACTTTATTTGACATTCTGCAATCCTATCGCTTGTATAACACCAAACAATCAACAGCATGCATATAATAACAAAGCAAGCAATATATAACTTTCAAAATTATTCTATTCTATTATTAAACAAGATATTTTATTATTTTGCAAAGCAAACTTAATTCTAATTAATTTAGAATAAGACAGAAAACCTTTGTTATACACCATATCAGTAAATCATATTATTTAAAGTATGGGAGGATTACTGTTTTTAAGCATATTAAAATACTACCTGTTTCTAACAGCGTTTTGCCACAAGACTAAAAATTTCAATTACGACTGCGTTCACATAAAACTTAGTTAAGAAAAATTCTTTTTTAATAAATAAATATTACACATTTAATAAAAGGGTTGAATAAATAATACGATGTAATAATTAAAAAAGCAAAGTCATAAAATTAATGTTAAAGAATAAATCCAATATAAATGAAATATTAACACAAAGAGCCACCAACCTGATTACTTATAATTACATAGTATGAATTAAACCGTTATATTATTGACGTATTGAAACAAATAAGGTGTTTATTAAGTTTGTCAACGTTTTCTTGCGGTTTATTGAACAATAATATGGAATTCGATATAAAGCTTAATATATTTATTAGCTTACTATGATAATTACTTGATTATTGCGAAAATAGACTAAGTCGAATAAATACTTCTTTCTGTTAAGCAAAAAGAATTAAATAATTATGGAAAATGAAAATGTTATTTATACTGATATTAAGTGATATAATAATTAGTATACATATGATATAATCTAATATGAATAATGATTAAATGAAAAGTTATACAAATACACCTACTATTGAGTTAGAAATGAATATCATTATTTATAATTAGTTAGCACAACTTTGCTGATTGCAACAACGTACCTCACCCCCTGTTCCAGCGAGGTCTTAGGGTAAAAAATGGTTTTAGAAAAACCTTAATAACTCGGTAACCAATAGGCCTTGAGCCCGTGCACACTTTTCAGCAAGTTTGAACCTTATCGCACGGTAAGTTTCCGAGATATCGGATCTCGGCCCCCAGTAGACGTAGGGGTCGTGTCATACGTGACTCGAACCGTCATGACCCCGCCTACAAGATCACCAAATTGGAACCAAATCGGCTTGTCAGTTTACGAGATATAGGGCAAAGCATAGTTTACA